>JAAALK010000287.1:14437829-14662439 GCA_019279435.1 Zizania palustris | reverse complement strand
CTGTATATGAATTTCCATGTTATTCTCGTCTCTGGACTCTGTTGGAGTTGGCTAGGTTATAAGTATGGTGGGTTCCGGGTGCAAGCTCGGGCACTGGTTTGTCGCACCCGGGGCACTATAAGGACCGGTCTGCGGGATCTGTTGCAAAGCACTTCCGTACCAACCACAAGTCTAATGGGTAAGTCCTAACTGGAAGTATGGAATACTCCGGCTCGATGCACCATAGAGGAGGGGGCAAGGGGCTAGCCTGTGGGCGACTTGTACCGACGAGGCTCAAGGGGGGGTATGGTGGGGCTCCGATGCGTCGGGACACCATATGAAACCCATAAGAGGGTGCTATTGGGTCGGGGAGGACTATATGGAAGGTTTTGGCACGAGTTCCCGTGTGATGGGTCATCTCGTTACACTTCGGTGTAGGTGATGAGTGCGTGCCTTGTGGGTACAGTGGTACATCTCTGATCAGAGTAATTCAATCTTTTCGAAAAGCCGAGCCCACGGTCAAGGGCGGGTTGTGTGACTACTCGCAGTTAGTTTACAACTGTTTGCATGTTCAAGTTATTCATGGCACGTAAGGACTGTTGAGCGAGGTGGGGCTGACTGTACCCCTCGAGTTAGAAGATGATGATACACATGCACATGTTTATATTTCCGTACTAATAAATTGCTCACATTTAAAGCTTTACAATTATGCTGCTTCCGCTAAACTAGCCACTATCTCCCTTGTGATTGCCTTGCATTATATTTGCATTCGGTGGCTTGCTGAGTACATCTGTACTCACCCCGTTGACTTACACCCCCAGAGCCAGTCTACTACGAGGAGGATGAAGGTCTGGAGTAGCGACCCAGTCAAGGCGAGACTGGAAGGAGGCGTTCATCTAGGACCCTTATTTTATTAGTTTCTCTTCACCTTTATTCACTTTTGTATTAATGCGGTCTACGAACCGTGAATGATTGTCCGTATTGTACGTGGTCGCATGATGAACGTCTTGTTTTATTGATTTTCTATGGAATTTCAATAAAGTCCTGATTTATTAAATCGGGGCGCGACAGACAGTAAGACCAAAACTGTTTTTACCTCTCCCACTACCCTAGAGAAAGAGAGAGCTTTGTTAGACACCCCATCAGCCAAAAAGCCTACCCAACCACCAAAGAAAACCACACCTCCTGCCAAGAATAATCCTCCCAAGAAAACCACTCAGAAGAAGCCCAAGGAGCCTGTGAGAGTTGCTCCTGTGACCCATGAGAGTGCGCCCAGGAGAGTTTTTCACTGTTCCTACTGTCAGCGGGCGGGTCATTTGGTTGGGTTCTGTTTTCTTCGCATCAAGGATGAGCGACGCGCACAGGCGATGAGTTACCAGGACATGCATTACCCATCTTTAGTTATGCATGAGTCTGTGTTCAACTCTCGTCCTGTTTTCGAGGCTCCTCGTGCTTCTCGGAGAGGTTTTGCTCCTCGAGGTGTTCACCATGTTCCATATGGTGTTAAACCTCGGGCGAGTAGCTTTGTACCTCGTCAGAGTAGGAGACCTCGTCATGCTTTTCGATCACTGCATGTAGGTAGACCTCGCACTTTGCATCATTCAGATTATCATGTGCGTAGACCGTCTACTTTTACTGCGCCTACTACTCGTGTCACTCAGTGCTGGATGCCTCGTCATTATTTCACTCACCCCAGCACTGAGCGATCGAGATATTCTTATCATGTGTAGGCGACTGATCGAGGCTTGGAGGGCACGTGGATCATGGACTCCGGTTGTTCGCGCCACATGACCGGAGATGCAGCATGGTTCTCCAGCCTCACCACAACCAAGCAAAGGGAACATATCACCTTCGGAAACAATCGAAGGAGTAGAGTGAAAGGTAAAGGTGTGGTAAGAATTAATTCGAACTTCACTCTCAAAGATGTTGCTTTGGTTGAGAACCTGGGATACAATTTGCTGTCTGTATCTCAGTTGCTTGATGAGGGCTTCGAAGTGCGATTTCATCGCGATACTTCGCAAGTGCTCAATTCTGATGGTGTTGTGGTGTGTACGATCTTTAGAGTTGGGAGAGTTTTTGGAGCTGATTTTTCAGAGTCATCTGGTTCTTCTCACTACCTTGTTGCACATTCGACTTCTGAGCTTTGGAAGTGGCATAGGAGACTAGGGCATATGAGCTTTGAGTTGCTCGCTCGTTTGAGTGCCCTAGGCCTGATCCGAGGATTGCCCAAGCTAAAGTTTGAGAAGAATTTAGCTTGCGCTCCTTGTCGACATGGAAAAATGATTGTTGCTTCGCATTCGCCAGTCACCACAGTGATGACTGAACAACCCGGAGAACTTCTCCATATGGACACTGTAGGTCCTTCTCGGGTCAGTTCTTTAGGCGGCAAGTGGTATGTATTAGTTATTGTCGACGATTTCTCTCGCTACTTTTGGGTCTTCTTTCTTGCCAGCAAGGATGAAGTGTTTTCACACTTTCGGAGCTTGGCTTTGAGACTTTTCACTGAACTCCCAGGTGCATTGAAATTCATTCGAAGTGATAATGGCACCGAGTTCAAAAATAGTCTCTTTGTTGACTTTTGCATGGAGCATGGCATAGAACATCAATTCTCTGCTCCGCGAGTTCCTCAACAGAACGGTGTTGTTGAGAGGAAGAACCGCACTTTGGTTGAGATGGCTAGGACGATGCTTGATGAGCATAGGACTCCTAGAAAATTCTGGGCTGAGGCCATGAACACTGCTTGTTACATCTCAAACCGAATCTTCTTGCGCTCAATTTTAAATTTGACATCTTATGAGCTGCGTTTTGGGAGACAACCCAAGGTTACTCATCTTCGAGTTTTTGGCTGTCGCTGCTTTATCCTAAAACGTGGTAATTTGGATAAATTTGAGTCGCGCTCTTCTGACGGGATCTTTTTGGGTTACACTACTCATGGTCATTCTTATCGTGTTTATAACTTGGAGACTAACACTGTCATCGAGTCATGTGATGTGACTTTTGATGAATCAACCCCCTCTGTTAGTTCTACTTTTGAACAGGCAAATGAACACGACATGGAACAGACCTTATTCGAAGAAGAAGATCCCGGAGAATTCGAGGAAGAACCCCTGCTACCCTCGACATCAACCCCCGAAGTCGACCCCGCTTCGACTACTTTGGCACGAGGTCCTGAAGCGACTACCTCAACATCGGTCATCTTGGACCACTCCAACGCACAAGTTGAGGGGGAGACTGCATCCCGCCGTGAGGCTCCACATCATGTTCAAAGGATGCACCCTCCCGAGCAGATCATTGGTGAGCTTGATCAAAGGGTAACACGTTTGCATGCTCATTTCATTGATTCCGCTTTTGTTGCTTCTTTCGAGCCCTTAGATGTTAGTCATGCACTTTCTGATTCTAGTTGGATCAATGCCATGCATGAGGAACTTGAAAATTTTGAGAGAAACCAAGTCTGGTCTTTAGTTGATCCTCCACCAAATGTTCATTTCATTGGAACAAAATGGATTTTCAAAAATAAACAAGGGGAGGATGGGACTATAGTTAGAAACAAGGCTAGACTTGTAGCTCAGGGCTTTTCTCAACTAGAAGGGATTGATTTTACTGAAACTTTTGCACCTGTTGCTCGCCTTGAGGCCATTAGGATTTTTCTTGCCTTTGCGACATCCCGGGGATTCAAACTCTATCAAATGGATGTAAAAAGTGCTTTTCTTAATGGCTTCATAGGTGAAGATGTTTATGTAAAACAACCCCCTGGTTTTGAAAACCTCAAGTACCCACATAAAGTCCTTAAACTTCATAAGGCTCTTTATGGACTCAAGCAGGCCCCTCGGGCGTGGTATGATAGACTTAAGTCTTTTTTGCTTGAGCGAGGGTATTTGATGGGCTCTGTTGATAAAACATTGTTTACTCTCAAGCATGGCAAAGATTTCCTCCTAGTTCAGATTTATGTGGATGATATCATCTTTGGTGGCTCTTCTCATGCTTCGGTTGCCGAGTTTGCAGATACCATGAGCAGGGAATTTGAGATGTCGATGATGGGTGAACTCACCTTTTTCCTTGGTTTGCAAATCAAGCAAAGCAAACAAGGTACTTTCGTCCACCAGACGAAGTACACCAAGGACCTGCTCAAGAAGTTCGATATGTCCGATGCGAAGCCCCTCGCCACTCCAATGGCTACATCTGTAGCATTGGACCCTGACGAAGATGGAGAAGCCGTAGATCAGAAGGAGTTCCGGAGCATGATCGGCTCCCTCCTCTACTTGACTGCCACGAGGCCGGACATACACTTCGCAGTGTGTCTGTGCGCTCGTTTTCAGGCTTCACCACGAGCTTCGTACCGCCAAGCGGTCAAGCGCATCCTAAGGTATCTCAAACATACCCTCGAATTTGGCATATGGTATTCAACATCTTCATCTTTATGTCTTCGAGGTTATTCCGATGCGGATTTTGCTAGGTGCAGAATTGATAGGAAGAGTACCTCTGGTACTTGTCATTTTCTGGGTACTTCCTTGGTTTGCTGGTCTTCCCGCAAATAGTCTAGTGTTGCACAATCGACGGTTGAGGCCGAATATGTTGCTGCAGCTAGCTGTTGCTCTCAGATTTTGTGGATGGTTTCCACTTTGCGAGATTTCGGGTTAGATTATAAGAGTGTTCCACTTTTCTGTGATAACACTAGTGCTATTTGTATTGCAAACAACCCGGTTCAGCACTCCAGAACCAAACACATTGATGTGCAGTATCATTTTCTCAGAGATCACAATGAGAAGGGTGATATTGAACTTCAATATGTTGATACCCAACACCAGCTTGCCGACATTTTCACAAAACCCCTCGATGCTTCTCGTTTTGCCTACTTGCGTGGGGAACTTGGTGTTTGTCATCCTTACGGCATTTTGTGAGGGGGAGCTGATTTTGTTTGTCTTGCATATGCTCACTGTGTGCTAAATTGCATTTACATCTTTTGCACTTATATGCCTGCTTATAATTCATGAAATCGTGTCAGCTCAGCTCTTTTTAATCAATCTAAGACATTCATGTGCATGATGTTTTTCTTTTCAAAATCAAATCATGCTCACTGCTTAGTCTTGAATCTAGCATGCTTAGGCAGGACTGCTTTCGCTATCTTTTCTCTACTTGATAGCAAGACACATTTCTTTGGATGCTAAAAATTGCAACTTGACAAATTGTTCTACATTTTCATGGATATTCATAAAGTGCCAAACAATTGGTTCACTTAGTTCAAATCAAAAAACTCCATGATTTACATGCTTTAAATGCAAAGATCCAGGTGGGTTTGTTTGTCGCACTACTCTATCCTAGACCGCTTACCATTGCACTTTGGTCTGAACTGGGATAGTGTAGTGTATGCTAAAATCATTGCCTTAAGCTTCTGATCGCTTTCTTGCCTAGGCTTGGCCTGATTGGAAAGTATAAGGTGGACAAACAAATAACCCCTGGCATTCATACAAGAACAACTAAATTCATTAATCATCAAGTTTTCTTTTCTTGCTCCATTTGAACTGGACTTGTCTGTCTAGAGTAGAAATTGACTAGCTTTGCGCAGTCCTTGCTTTTACTTGTCTAGTTTCCTTGACTAAGTGGTGATGCTTTTATTTCAAAACTGATCAAATCACATGCTTCATCATGTTTTTAGAGAATGTTCAATTGAGCTGAGCCCATGATCATTGGTGTTATTATTGGCATATTTTTGCTTCATATGTCTTTGCAATTCTGCTCATTTCGAAGCTTTGCATCTTTTACATGCTCCTTGATGCTTGCATTGCCAAAGGGGGAGAAATTCCTAAAGGGGGAGAGACTTGCTACGTTCTCTGCCGCAAGGGGGTATAACTTCCAAAGGGGGAGAAAATGTGACATAAAGGTTCTTTGTTGCCAAAGGGGGAAAAGTTAACTCAGGGGGAGTTTTTATTGCCGAAGGGGTTTTTTACTCTTTTGAAAACGGGGGAGGAAAATTCTTCTGTCAAGTGACATGATTTGGCTCTTTTCTGAGTTTTTATGGTCACTTGTGTGCTGAAATTTTTCATATTTTCGTGAACTTGAAGTTGGTTGTCAATGCACTCATCAAGGGGGAGATTGAGAAACCAAGGGTTGGTTTCAGTGCTTGTGATGAGTGATTGACAGGCTGTTAACCTCTGTTCGAAGGGGTACCTCCGAAGGGGGTTCGGAGGTTGTACCTCCGAAGGGTGTTCGGAGGTGGTATCACCGAAGGGTGTTCGGTGGTTTGGTTGTTGCAGCTGTTGCAGCGGAGTGTGCTCGTCGGAGGGGTTCGACAGTACACAATGACTGGGTCTGTACCGATGGCTTCGGTACTTTGGGCGGTACACCGGAGTGTGTGCCGGAGGTTGCTAACCCAGAGAGGTCTCCTGAGTACTGGATACACTTGTCTGCTTGTCTGTGGTGCGCAGGGACTTCGGAGGCGACGGACAGGTTCGTGGCAGGTGAACCTGGGTCAAGCGGGAGGCTTGATGCCAGGGGAGCAGGGAGCTCCGTCACGGTGGCTGCGAAGGGGGTCCGGGTCGGTCCTCGGGTCGAGGCGTGCCTGGTGAAGGCAGTAAGTGCGGAGCGTGGCTCCGGCTGAAGGTACTCCGAGACAAGTCCTCGGAGGTGAGGCACTTCGAAGGTACTCCGAATGGAGTGACTTCGGAGTTGGATGGATCAAGTCCTCTGCGGAGGCAAGGAGTTCGAAGTGTGCTCCGGAGGGAGACATTCGATGGTTGCCCGACGAAGGTCTCAGAAGTTGAGGCGCATCAAAGGCATGGTCCGGGTGAGGCTCGTCGAGGAGTGTGCTCGGGGAGAGACACTGCGACGAAGTGCTCATGGAATGCTTCGTGCGGAGGCCTTGGACGAAGGAGGGACTTCGAAGGGTGGTACTCCGAAGGTGGGGCTTCGGAGGAAGGAAGGCTTCGGAGCAAGGCTAGCTCCGGAGCGAGGTTGTCTTGTGGCACTTCGGCCTGCATGGCTTCGGTACACGGACTGACGGAGTTCGAGCTGGGAGTAGCTGCGAAGCCGTGGTGGTCCACTCCGGAGGTGTTGGTGCGAAGGCCCAAGGGCTTTGACGGCTTCGGCTTAAAACCATCACTGTATCGAAGGTTGACTTCGGTGAAGCGAAGGCCATCTGGCTCAAGGCTTCTCACCGAAGCTACCGCACCCCTCGCGTGCGAAGGGGGGCTTCGAAAAGGTCAAAGGCTGCAAGTCTGACAGTGTCTGCTCTGCAAAAAGTTGGCGTTGTCCCCTCTGCAAAGGCTGACAGAGAAGCCTCCAATAAAGTTGACTACCTTTTGTACCCCTCAGTTCTGTAGAGACAAAACCAATGTAAACCCTAGGGGTAAAGTAGTCACTTCCTTTGGGTGAACTGTGGGCTATAAATATGGGGGCTCGGTAGGTAACATTTAACACTTTGAGCATTTACTGTTGAGCTCCTGTAGCCACACACTTCGTTGTATTTCATCCAGAGAGTTCATTTTCTGTGTTCCTTGTTCAAGCGGCGAAGCCCTGCTTCTGTGTGCTTTTTGCTTGAGCTCGTGTTACATACCTCGCTAGTTATAGTGCACCTGAGCCTATCTAGGCGAAGGGTGTTTTGTGCGAAATGTGTTTTTCAGTGTGCTGTCGCTCTGTGTAACTTGAGGCTAGACCTCATAGCTTACTAGCGAAGCCCTGATCGAAGCCCGTTTACCTTCTTGTGTCGAAGCCCTTAGCGAAGTCTGTCAGTGTGCGTTTAGACCTTCGTGTACGAAGCCCAGCACCAGTTGCTGCTGCCAAGTACTTGGTCGAAGTCCTCAGTAGGGTGTCCACTCTTGCGAAGGGTGAAGTGCGAAGCCTGCTCGAAGCACCCTGTGTGCGGAGCCTGCACTGACTTAGCAGAGTAGATTTTCGAGGGTTGTAAGTGGAGCGAAGTCTTCTTGGCTTCGAACTTTTGCTCCTGTGAAGCCTGTGTTCGGAGCAGTCGAAGCACCTCCGAACCCAACCTTCGAAGGTAGTGTTCGAAGCCTGTTCCACAGAAGACAACTAGAACCGAAGGCTAGTTTTTAGCCCGAATTTTTAAAAGCTCCCATTCACCCTCCCTCTGGTCGCCGTTTCCGGTCCACCAAAATAATATCCTAATTAATGAAGTAAAGTCACCACATACCAATGAAGAACTCAACATTAGTAAATAATGTCCTAATTAATGAAGTAAAGTTAGCACATACCAGTGAAGAACTCATTCTTTTCTACCAATTGTGGCACGTCAGAGAAAGACGTAAGAGTATACACAATAGTAGGGAAACCTTCAGGTATAGTGATACACTCCTCAAGAGAGGTCCATTTTGTAAATGCGATCATCATCTTGTTTTTTACAGGCTCGTATTGCTTGTTTTCAGCCCTCACACGATAAGATTCAAAGTAATAGACCTTGCCTTCTGTCAGTAAGGGCTTGAACTGAGCCACAACAGGTGGGTATATCTGAGCATGAATACTATCACCCTGTTTGACATGAGAGACCACAATATGTAAGCATATGTATAAAACAAGGTACACAAAAAATTTATAAGAAATTGACCCTACTACTCTTACATGATCATCAACTAATACGAGGTCGGTGTGCAAGATTTTTGTGCTGTCATTACTATCACAAAAATCTCAAAGTCTAGAGACACGCATACAAAGAGGCAAATTGTCATCACCACTGAAGAGGTCAGAGATATGGATGCTTCCCATTGTATCCTGCAATATGTCATCTATATTAATGTAGTAGTAAGAATAACTAATAAATAGGCATGCATACAAGAGACGATACTATAGCCAGTTACATATAACAAATGGTTGCGTAGTAACAGGCATGGAGCAAAACACGAAGGCACAGATCAAGAAAAAAACCCAAAAATTAACAATGCAACGTGCACCTGTTTACTTTAGCAGACAACTTAGAAAGATGAGCGAAAAGGCTGCATATATACGAAATAAATATGCTCAGTTAAAGTAACTGTGCAAAGTAATTAAAAGAATAAATAAAAATATTCAGTCAACCATTATACCCCTCCTAAAGCAGCAGTAAGAATCTCATGGTAGACAATGTTCCTTGTCTTCATTCCACATGAACCATCATCGTTTTCAATAAGTATCTTAAGACCATGCCTAGTAGACGCCCTTGATATAGCAACATATAATTGACCATATGTAAAAACAGGTTTTCTGAGATACACCCCAACCTTTGAAAGTGTTTGACCTTGACTTTTATTAATTGTCATAGAATAACTGACACAGAGTGGGAACTGTCTCCTTTGCAATGTGAAAGGCCATTTCATGTTCGATGTACTTAGTGTAATCCTAGGAATATACACTAACTCGCCAATATTCGATCCTGTTAAGATAGCACATTGCAAAAGACGCTCTCCTAGATGAAGAACCAATAATCGTGTTGCATTGCAAAGGCCTTTTGACTGATTTAAATTTCTAAGCAGCATCACAATAACACCTTCTTTTAGCACAAGCTTATGCGTAGGAAAGTTATTAGCACTAATAGAATTGAGGAATTCTGTTGGGTAAAGCAAATCAAAATCCGGTATATGTTCAGAACATTTTGCAAGGGTGTCACAGCTTAAGAAATCCCTCTTGTCACCAGGAATTAAGTTTATTGCATACTCATTTATTTCATCAACAGTTGTATTATTAGGGCAGACAATAGCACGAGAAGCTAGATAATCAGTTTTTTTATAGGAAAGTATAAAATCAGGATAGATTTCATTAAACAGAGCAGCTATCTTATCACCATCGGTCATAATAAGTAGGTCATCAGGTATGATGATCCATGAAGGTTGACTCTCACTATCTTTCCTAGTCGCTGGTAACAAACCATCACCTACTGCAAGCACCCATTCACTAAAATCCTCGAGTTTTTTTCTAAAGGCAGTAAGTTAGGGTGCAATAGCCTCATATTAACAGACAATGTAAGCACAACAACATGCTTCCATAGAACTGAGTTAATAATCGATGCATTAATAATTGTCGATCGAGAAGCTTTTGGCACAACTAGTAGAATTTGCCTAAAATCACCACCTAAAACAATTGGTTTGCCTCCAAAAGGAATCGTCGCATTTGAAGAACAACTTTCAGACAATATATCATGGAGGGTACGATCCAAAGCCTCGAAACAACGTCTATGAGTCATGGGGGCCTCATCCCATATAATTAAGGGTTTTTTTGGATATATGCCATTACAATTTCCATGCTTTGAAACTTTGCCACTACAATTCGTCTATTTGGATATATGCTATCGCAACTCCGCTTTTATCTCTACCATGCCATTTTCTACGCCTGGTTTGACCTGGAATTTTTGTATTTCCCATCCTGCCCTCGTCTTTTCCGGTGATAGCCTCCGCGTTGCTCCCGCCGCCGCCACAGCACCGGCGCTGCCACCACCCACGCAGACCATGCTACCGCCGCCCCCCGCCGCAGCCCCCGTGTCGCCGCCGCCCTAGCTTCCCGCCACAGCCCCCATGCCGCCGCCACCCTCGCAAGCCATGTGCGCCACCCCCGCAGCTCCCTGTAGCATCCCCCGCGCCGCCGCCGCCGCCGCAGGCCATGTGCGCTACCCCCGCAGCCCCCGCGCCGCCGTCGCCGCCCCCTGCAACAGCCCTGCACTGCCACCGCCGCCGTCGGTCCCGTGCACCGCCCTAGCAGGTGCAGCCTTCGTATGTCACACACAGTGGAGATAAGGGTATTTTTGTCTTTGCACAAGCCCATGGTACAGAAAATGGCACGGTGGAGATAAGAACGGAGTTACGATGGCATATATCCAAATAGACGAATTGTAGTGGCAAAGTTCCAAAGCACAAAAATTGTAATGGCATGTATCCAAAAAACCCTATAATTAATGATGTGTTTTGCAGCAGCTCAGCAAGCATTGTTCCTCTTTTTATATTGCAAATGCTAGTTTCATTGATATTGATAGGTATTTTAAATCGTGAGTGAGCCGTTCGACCTTTAGGCAGTAGCAAAGAAGCTACACCAGAAGACGTGACGGCAAGAGCAATCTTGTTTGTAGACCTAACTTTGGAAACTATAGCATTCCATAAAAAAGTTTTGCCAGTGCCACCATGACCAGACACAAAGAAAAAACCAGGCTGACCAGAAATAACACATCGAATTATAGTGTCAAATATACTTCTTTGATCGAAATTAAGCTGGGTAACCAAAGAATCTACATGCCTAGACATCATAAATGTATCTACAATAACTTCTTCTTTCATAAGCCTATTACCTAACAACACCTGAGGAGAGAAGGTCGGCTTAGACAAATTAAAATCGTTTATGTTCCCACCACTATTGCCAAAGACAATGGTAAGTTCATGAATTAATAAAGTAAGCAAATGCTCATTAGGCACACTACAATGGGGATTGGCAAGCGTCTTTTTCAATCTATTTTGAATGTCATCAGCCATAAAAACAATACTTATCAAACAAAGCACGAGCATTACCAATAGAGCAAAACAACAAAACAGTAACAAAGAGTTGCCTAAGTTGATAGGATGATGCGGTTAAAACAGCCTCATCAAATAGAATGTACCATTCATTATCCCCTTCAAGAATACCACGCGCCTCACAAGCTTCTCTATACGTAGCATAAATAACACCATTGTAAGTTTGTATATCAGTATAGCTCTGTGCACCCTTTACAATTGTGAGCAACATTCGTAGGTAGTATAACTCACCGGCAGTTGGATGAACATAGTACATCCTGCCTACTTTCGGTGATAGCGTTCGTTTTCGCCATAGTCTAGAAGAAGTGTCCCAAGTCCATCTCGAAGAGAAATCGGAGTATGTTAAGTCACGCGCTTCTTCGTACTTTGCATTTGTTGCGAACCACTCGGTTAACATAGTTCATTTTGCAGCAGGGCTATTAAGGAATCCTTGTAACTCACTTCCTTTCTCATATCTAACATAATTCATACCAGGAAGATAGTACACATAACCTTTCTACGGATGGAATCCTATAGTGTATATCAAACTCAAACACTCGCCAGAGCGCTTCACAGGTAGAAAGAAACCTAGCATCCATGTACTCTAGAATTTCATTCCGTGGAGCTATCTCATGGTTCGATGTAATGTTCTCTTTAGCAAGAGCACTCTCAAAATATATTTTTGCTCGGTACTGACCCTTTGTAACATACTTAAAAAAGTATTTTATCATGTTTGATTTATTGCACCATTCAACATTTATGTGTGCCTGGTAAGTCTTAAGAAGTTTCATATTGTAAGGGACAACAGATCTATTATCCAATTGAACCCCATTCTTGACAATAAATCGACAATCATTTCTTCGCCTATAAATCGTGAAACCATATTCATCGATAATTGTTTCATCCTGGAAGTCTTTAGGATAATTTTTCGAACACTTGTTATTTTTCATGCAAGGACATTTTTTGTTAGCCTCACCACATGGACCATGCATCATAAAGGGGAAATATCCTATGCAATCTGCAATCGTGCGATCTGGTGCATCCAATCAAGATCCAACGGTTACATATGGAACCTAGTACATTTTTACTTTTTTCATATGTAATCGTTGGATCTTGATTGGATGCACCAGATCGCACAATTGCACGATTGGACGATTGCATAGGATATTTCCCCCATCATAAACTCGCTAACTAATTCATAACTTAAACGATCGGTGTTAAAGTCAGGTATTTCAGCAGAAACAAACTTATCTATAAATGGCGTTGATACTTGAGAAGCACCATCCTTAAGCCATGCTAAGAAGTGTATATGTGGCAAGCCACGTTTCTGGAACTCAACAGTGTACAGAACTGCACAAAAAATGAGATGATACTAACTACAATAGCACCAACTAACCAAAAAAGCTCTATGTAAAAGGCAAAAGAGTAGAACCTGCGACAATTGGGCCAAATATACGGCCCTCTATAATGTCAACAACGAAGTCATTAACCTTCATGTTGAAGACCCTAACAACCATATCTGCTCTATTGCAAGGGTATTGTCCAGGTTCAAATTGAATCGCCTCGGCTATCTCTCACCACTTTGAATTGCATGTAAATGTCACAAAGAGGTCAGGAGGCCCATAAGTACGACACAATGCCATTGCATCCTAGTAATTCATCACCATGTAGCGTCTGCTCCCAGTAAAACTGGCAGGAAGAACTACACGTGACCCAACGGAATCACTACTTGTGATACCTCGATCAATAGCATCGACAATGCCTTGAACAGACTCAAACCGCGGGTCATTTTGATGTTTAGCCTATAATGTATTCTGTATCTATAATATTCAAGCATGGTAACATACTTTCGTCCATTTCCATGGTAGTCAACATACTTAATACCAAGGTGGAATCCGCGTTCACCATAGGGAAAGAGCAAAAGGTACTGTAATGACATATAGTACGGATGCAACGACGAAACACGTCGTAAGCCATGACCATTTTCATCAACAAATACGTCATATGTGTATCCATTACATGAGTAGTCACCTACTATTATTGTAGCAATTTCACCACTGGTTGGTAGGTTATACTGCACTTCGTCCCTAGTATCACAGCCTAACAATCGCAATGTTACTTTTTGGCTACCGTATTTCGCAAGTCGATCTCTAGCATACCTAAATGTACGAACAAGATCGTTATTACCATCTAGCATCGAAGAAAGAGAAGCAACGATTTCAGGAATAGGTTGGTCTTCACTGCTACTATCATTTTCAAATATATTTATTCTATTTTGAGACTTATTCTCTGGATCGTATATGTATAGCTGGGCAAACTTAGGCTGCTTTCCAGCAGATGGCAGGAGACTGCCGATTTTATGATGTACAATGCCATTAATCTTAAACACGTAAGGACTGTTTCCAGAGTTGATAGTCTTATCAACAGTCGCACCCATCGAAGTAAAAGAAAAGGGAAAATTACTCACATGCCATTATAATTTTCAGAAATTGCCTACATGCCACTGTCAGTGACTGTGGCGGCCCCCATCTGGCAGTGACACAATGATGGCATTTTGGCAAACCGTAAAAATCGTAATGGCACAGAAAAAATTAACCCAAAAGAAAACATAGAATTATAGGAGCGTATCTGTTTTAAAAATCGCTTTGAGTACACATCGTTATTACCCTTCAATAAAGTGGCAAGAGGTTCAGGGGACTCACGCAAAGCAGGCAACTGTAATTTACCACCTTTACAACATAAGTTATAGACTATTTTTTGTTTCGAAAGATTAGATTGACTCTTAAGTCTCTCTTGGTACCAAAAAACCGCACCATAAAATGGACACTGCTGTGTTGGGCCACCATAATACGATCTACCCGGATAAGAAGTTGTAACAGAAAGAAAGCCTTTCTGAGAAAAGTACCGATAGCATGTAAATCATGGATGGAACACAAGGTCAATGTTATTATGTTACAAACCCTTTATGGACTCAATAAAATCCTTATCGCTAGAGGGCAGAGCACAAACTGTGCGCAAAAAAATAGTGTTACGAGCTTACTATGGGTGACACGACAAATTGAAACATAAAGGGCATATAGGGAAAACATAACATACCATCCAAAGAGCTATCTCGTGAGCGCGGATAATAGCTCTTTGACCTTATCAAGCACCTTCGCTTTCTATTAAAGGTAGCCAAAGCGGGCGGGAAATCTGTCAACAAAGATGGCCGCTTCGCCATTTCCAGCACAAACTACGGTATGACGCAATGTGATGAATCTGCCAGCTAGCATGAGCTGTTGGAACTCTACTGCTAGGGACACTTGACCTATGGGTATTACAACCGGAATACAAGGTCACGGATGTAGGGAACAGTAAATAACCAAAGTATCATCAATAAAAGATAATGCCATAGAAAATAGATGAGGCTACTTACCAACACAAACAAAGAAAATAAGAAAGCACAGGCATAGAAAGCCGAAAAGGACAAGGAACAAAGACAAAACATAACCAACATAATCCACATCCTGTTCATAAAACCTAAAGCATAACTCATAAATAATTGGTAGTGCACAGTAAACAAAACAATTACCTTGAAGTAGCAGAGAGGTCAGCAAGTTGATGGAGCCAACAGTCCTAAGATACGAACCAGAGCAAAATACGAACCAGAGCAAACATAAACTGCATGCAGACAACAAGAAACATGAACACTCGTATACCAACAAAAAAATTAGTAACAAAAAATTTTAACCCAAAATGGCTATGTATACTAAATACCTGGTGGAAGGAATGTCCAAGCTGCAATCCTCTCTTCTATATCATCCTGCCCAATGAACAGTTTAATTTTAAGTGTGGACGGCGCACCCTATGCTCTTTATGGACAGATTCAACTGAAGAAATGGTTCCTAGCTTTATAAGCTATGTTCAAACAGTTAACAAATGTCCTCTATTCTAGCATTACAGACAATCAGCCATGGTTTACTGAAAAACTATGCGAATCTTTTATATAGAACGGTCAGGATATAAACTATCACAGAAGAACTAAAGAACTAAATAAAACATATTTATATTGGAAAAAACAAGGAAGAGTGTACGAAACTCCAATAGAAAAAACAAGCATGTCTCCCAGATGAAATGGGCAAAAAATTGACTATGAACAGCTTACTGTCTACATGTTACAGCAAAAGGTAAGACTATCACAAACGACAACTGTTAAAGCGTGCTGTAAGAAAGCTAAGAACATATTTTGAAAAAAACAACATACCTATGCAAACAAATTTAGCATAAACAGATTATTTTTTCAAACAGAACAAAAATCCATCTCCTTAAAACAAAACCTATAAACAATATAAAAAGAGAAAGCATCAGGTTCCAAATAGATTTGTATCATTGAGCGATTGCCAAAAAATAAGGGTATCGATCTGAAGGCACCCCTTTGAGAAATTTAAGTAAAAAACACGGAACCAAGCACGAAACTTCAATAGAAAAAACAAGCATATCTTCCCGAATAAATGGAGCAAGTCCAAATAAACAAACAATCACACACAATACATGACACAAGTAAATCCATAAATTTAGAAAGGTTACGATAAGAGCCATATATTTACAAAGGTTACGATTAGATTCATAGATTTACAAAGGTTAAAAGCGAATTAATAAATTTACAAAGATTAAGCTTCTGTTGTACTTCTTTTTGATACTAATATAGTACAGCAATCCCCTAGTATATTGCCACCCAAGGCAAAACCAATAAAGTTACAAGAGGTAAAACTGAGATTCATGTCGAAATCTACAAAGAGCGGAACAAGTCTGAGCGCGGCACAACTTCATCAACGAAAAAATATATCAATGGTTTATGCGCTAAACAGTTTAGCCATCTCCAAACATAACCGAATGAGGACAACAAGAAACACGAGAGGCCAAAAATGGTCATGTGAAAAGGAACATGAGTAGAGATCATTCCAGGCTAAATGAGACAAGCTCATTGAAATCCAACAACACATACCATATACTAAACGAGTGGATTTATAAATCCACAAGAGCAAACATTTGTTTTGCCTCTCTTCAGTGCTAATATAGCAGGGCTACCCCATACTGTCTCGTCAACAAAACAGAAAATCAAAAATTCACAAGAGGCAAGGTTGAAATCTATGGAGAAACTAATAAAGATCAGAATAACAAGCATCCCATAACCAAAAACAGAGAAATATAAGATCCCTAAAACGAAATACACTGGCCTTTAGAACTGAACACATATTACCCTGAAAAAATGAATATACCAAAGCAAACAACACATGGTATATAATCAGAAGGGTAGAAACAGAGGGCTCATAAGCACCACCGAAGCACCCAGACACTTACAATGTGGGCAAAACGATAGAATAAGCACGCCAATTGACTAAAGTTAGTAGAAGCAGTCCTGAAACAGAATGACAGAAAGTCGAACCTCTAAAAACAAATGGCCATAACACCTAATAGCATGCCAAAGCCTGAAACAAATAGAAATGGAGGTATGTACTAAGCAAAACAGACCACTTATAAAACCGAGCACATACAACCTCGAAAATCGAAAGGCCACAAATAGAAGGCTCACAAAACTAATTAGACAATCTTTTCAAAGATATTAAATGTCAGGCTATGGACAGTAAATGAAGAGCATCCATATTTTTTATCACAGAGACTATTCAAAACAACCAAGAGAAGTAGACATCACATAATCAGAACTCAGAAACAAAGAACTCACAAAACCGAGCACACACCACTTTGGAGAAATGAGATGCGAAGGAAAAATAACAAGAACATTGAGCATTGGTCACATGGTCAGATACTTACAACACGCTAAAAATTATCGAACAAACATAAAGACCCATTAAAGTTAGCACAAGCATTTGAGAAAGAAATAACAGAAACTACAACCTAGCAAAACAAATGTCCACAAGACATAATGATACTCATTGGCAGTTTAGAAAGTTAGCAACTTGGTATCAACATAAATTGTACCATAAATAAGCAGAACATGAGGCACTATCCGGCACTATCCAAGCGTGTTCAAAACATAAACAAACACTACTAGAAAACCCCCCCTGTAGATACGCTGTAGTAGTAACGCCATTAAAAGCATCTCTACGTCGACATGTAAAGATGTTTTTTGACACGATTTTAAAAATGTGTCTGATTGTTACGATATTAGACACGCTTATAGTGTTATTAGTCATATAAAGATATTTTTTAACACGCTATTGAAGTCGTCTCAAAAGGACACGAAGTTAGACACAATTTAAAGCATCATTATCCCATAGAGACATTGTAAAGCGTATCAAACATTTGTTTATAGCTAGGTATAGATGCTTTCTAACATGATTTGAAAAGCGTAGCGAATTGATACAAAGTATAACATGTTGTCAACCGCGAAAAAACATGTAGATTAGTTGTAAAGCATATCAAATAACCATAAAAAAACTGACACGAACATAGACGCGCTTTGAGGTGTCATTATCCTCTTGACACAGTTTAAAGCGTATCAAAAAATTGTTTATAGCTAGGTATAGATGCTTATAAGCATAAATAGCATGTACTAAAAATTGTGTACAACTGAAATTAAAAAAATGTGCCTCATTGGACTTGAACCCGGGTTGAGAGCTTTAGAGCAACGTAGCCTTACCATTGAGTTAGGAGCATATTTGTGATCTATTCACTGGACAAACCATATAAACATATTATTAGCATCTGCCACTATTAAAACTGAATCGCAATCATGTTTTATCCTGTTTTAGCGCAGCCACTGCCGTGCCCTCCCTCGAACGTGCCGTGCCGCCTCCTGGTCGACCTCATCATCCCACGCCGCCGCCGGAGACGCAACATGCCGCTCCCTCCCTCCGCGCATTGCGTCGCACTGCCCCTCACTCCGCGTACTGTGCCGCACCGCCCCTCCCTCTGGTCACTCTGTCGCGCCGCTCCTCCCTCCGCCGCACCGCCCCCTCCCTCCGCCTCACCGCCATGCCCCTCCCTCCGCCGCACCTCCCCTCCCTCTCTCTGTTCACGAGACGTGCCACCGAGATTCATAGGTCGCCCAGGTCATCGTCATCATCAACATACACCAGGTCGGTTGCCCTGTTGCTTGATCCTCCACCTACAACTGCTTGGATGTTTGCTTCTCTGTACAATGGAGACCCATTTTTTCCCTGTACTAGTGTAGTATATGTGTGCACTGTCGTCAATTATCAAATCGAGTTTAAAAAAGGAGCAACATCATTTATATGATGGATTATTGGACTTTAAGTCCATGTGTATTCTCCGAGGGGTTTAATTGGGGAAGAAAGCTAGTGAATATATCCTCAAATTAAGGGCTAGTCCATGCTCACAGTTGGTAAATTGTTGTTACATTTTTTACAACCATGTTGTAATGTAAATGTATGATATGATTGAGCTTCCTTGTTATTTGTTGTCGTGGTTTGATTTCTTGAAGCATTTGCTGTAATGTAACTGTCTTTTAAATTAAGCATGATTTGTTTGATTTAAATTCCACATGTGCTTACATAGGGTGATGGATAGAAGTTGGATGAAAAAATCTAGACGGGAGACTTCATATGAAGATGGTGTTGAGGAATTTTTGAATTTTTCCTATCAGGACCTTCCACCTGACAGCGAGATACTATGTCCATGTAAAAAGTGTAAGAATAGAATAAACCAGACTCGTTATGAAGTTAAGACACATCTGAGGTGTGACGGTATTCTTCAAGGTTATACCTCTTGGGTTCATCATGGTGAGAATTATGACAAACCCACAATTGCATTTGATGATGTGCCTAATATGACCACATTGTCTGCCACGGGTATAGTACAAGGTCACCGGGACGGAGGATCGGATAGCATTGAAGAACTACTACATGCTGCATTTGGTAGGGATGCGGGAATGCTTGAAGGTGAGGCAGATGATTTTCAGGCAAGATTTGCATGTATGGAACATAATGCCCTAGAGGATATTAATGTGAATTCAAGTGAAGGCAATGATTCGAGGAGGGATCATAATATATATGCAAGATTCTTAAAGGATGCACACGTAAGGTTATACCCTGATTGTAAGTACTCAAGGTTGTCTTTTTGGTGCACTTATATCACTTGAAGTGCTTACATGGTTGGTCACAAGAATCATTTGCATCACTATTGGGTCTACTATCTGCCGTGCTACCTCGTGAAGCAAATCTGCCTAAGACATATTATGAAGCGAAGAAAATCATACGTGGACTAGGTCTTGATTATGTGAAAATCCATGCTTGCCCCAAAGATTGCATGCTTTTTAGAGGTGAACATGCCAAAAACGATGTTTGCCATGTGTGCGGGAGCTCTCGTTGGAAAGTTGTTAAAGAGAATTTGTCATCAGCTAAACCAAAGGGGAAAAGGAAACCAACAAAAGTGTTACGGTATTTTCCATTGATACCTAGGATCCATAGGTTATTTTCAACGACGAAAACTTCAAATGATATGCGATGGCATGAGGAGGCACGAACAAAAGATGGAAAACTACGACATCCAGCAGATGGTGAAGCTTGGAAAGAATTTGATGATAGGCATCCTGAATTTGCAGCAGATGCTCGAAATGTACGCCTTGGTCTTGCAAGTGATGGATTTAACCCCTTTGGGAATCAGAATTTGAAGCACAGTACATGGTCAGTAATGCTCGTTCCTTACAACCTACCACCTTGGACCTGCATGAAGCAAACATCTTTCATGTTGTCAATGATCATCCCTGGACCAGATTCTCCTGGTAATGATATAGATGTATATTTGCAGCCCCTGATTGATGAGCTTTTACTGTTGTGGGATGGAGTTGAAACATTTGATGCCTCTTCGAAAAAAGAGTTCCATCTCAAAGCTGCACTTTTGTGGACTATAAATGATTTTCCAGCATTAGGTTACCTAAGTGGATGGAGCACAGGTGGTACATATGCCTGTCCTACTTGTGGTCCAGCGACAAAATCATTTCGCCTGAAGCATGGTAAAAAGTCGTGCTATATGGGTCATCGTCGATGGCTGCTAGAAAATCACAGATACCAAAGGCAAAGGATGCAGTTTGATGGCTCCATAGAGACTGAACTTGCACCTAAAACAATGAGTGTCGGCACTATTCTTAAAATGTTAGAAGGGAGAGAGTTTGTGCTTGGGAAAAAGGTGAGCATAGCAAAGAAGGACAAGAAGAAAAGCAAGAATAAGGAAGTGGCAGATGAAAGTGCTAAGAAACGCAAGCGTAAAACAAAAGGACAAAATAATGAGTCAAATGGGAGTGTTAGTCAGGAGGTGAAGAATCCTAAAGATTGGTTGAAAAAGAGGTCAGTGTTATTTAATCTACCATATTGGGAACAGAATAGATTAAGACACAATCTAGATGTAATGCACCTAGAGAAAAATGTGAGCGACAACTTTATCTCGACTTTGTTAGCTATTTGTCATAAAACAAAGGATGACCTTAATGCACGACTAGATTTAGTTGAACTTAGAATTCGAGAGGATCTTCATCCTATTGTACATAATGATGGAAAGCAGACGATTCCTGATGCACCTTTTACCATGTCTAGAGAGAAAAAGGAGATCCTTTGCTCAGTAATAAAAAACCTTAGGACCCCGGATGGATATGCATCAAACATATCTAGGTGTGTGAACATGAAAGACTTTACATTAAGTGGACTTAAGAGTCATGACAATCATGTTTTACTACATGACATTCTACCGGTGGCGCTCCGATCCTGTTACCCTAGCAAAGATGTCATGAGGATAGTTGTTGAACTATCTAATTTCTTCAAGATGTTGTGCTCCAAAGTTATAGATGTTGATGAGTTGGTAAAGCTTCAAGAGAGTATTGTGATGACACTATGTGATATGGAAAGAACTTTCCTGCCATCATTTTTTACTGTGAGCGTGCATTTGATGGTGCATTTGGTAGAAGAAGTTAAACATAGTGGCCCTGTTCAGTACCGATGGATGTACCCCATGGAAAGGTATGAAACTTCATTTAGTTTGCACTGTTGTTGTCAATAAATCATTTCGACAACTTACACATGTTCATAATTGCATATTTGCATATAGGTTTTTTGTTCGGCTAAAGGCACTTGTCAAGAATAGAGCTCACCCAGAAGGATCAATTGCTGAAGGATATTGCATGGAGGAATGCTTGGACTTTTGTTCAAGATTTTTAGAAGTAACAACTCGTCTTACTAGGCCATCTAGAAATCCTGAATCTTCTCATGAAAAAAAAGGCTTGTACTTGTGAGAAACCAAGGGTGGTTTCGGTGTTGTGATGAGTGATTGACAGGCTTTTACCCTCTGTTCGAAGGGTACCTCCGAAGGGTGTTCGGAGGTGTGTCACCGGAGTGTGTTCGGTGTTTGCTTGCTGCAGCTGTGCAGCGGAGTGTGCTCGTCGGAGGGGTCCGGCAGTACACGATGACAGGGTTCGTACCGAGGGCTTCGGTACTTTGGGCGGTACACCGGAGTGTGTGCCGGAGGTTGCTAACCCGGAGAGGTCTCCGGAGTACTGGATACACTTGTTTGCTTGTCTGTGGTGCGCAGGGACTTCGGAGGCGACGGATAGGGTTCGAGCCGGGTGAACCTGGGTCAAGCGGGAGGCTTGATGCCAGGGAGCAGGGAGCTCCGTCACGGTGGCTGCGAAGGTGGTCCGGGTCGGTCCTCGGGTCGAGGCACGCCAGGTGAAGGCAGAGAGTGCGGAGTGTGACTCCGGCTGAAGGTACTCCGAGACAAAGTCCTCGGAAGTGAGGCACTTCGAAGGTACTTCGAATGGAGTGACTTCGGAGTTGGTGGACCAAGTCCTCTGCGGAGGCAAGGAGTTCGAAGTGTTCTCCGGAGGGAGACACTCAAAGGTGGCCCGACGAAGGTCTCAGAAGTCGAGGCGCATCGAAGGCATGGTCCGGGTGAGGCTCGTCGAGGAGTGTGCTCGGGGAGAGGCACTGCGACGGAGTGCTCATGGAATGCTTCATGCGGAGGCCTTGGACGAAGGAGGGACTTCGAAGGGTGGTACTCCGAAGGTGGGGCTTCGGAGTGGGGATGACTTGTGGTGCTTCGACCATGCATGGCTTCGGTACACGGACGGACGGTGGTCGAGCTCGGAGTAGCTGCGAAGCCGTGGTGATCCACTCCGGAGGTGGTGGTGCGAAGGCCCAAGAGGCTTTGACGGCTTCGGCTCAAAACCGTCACTGTATCGAAGGACTTCTTTGGCGGAGCAAAGGCCAACAGGCTGCAGGCTTCTCGCCGAAGCTTCCGCACCCCTCGCGTGCGAAGGGAGGTTCCAGAAGTCAACACTGTAAAGGCTGACACTGTCTGTTCTGAAAAAGGCTGACACTGTCCCCTCTGCAGCTGACAGAGAAGCCTCCAAAATAAAGGTGGACTACCTTTTGTACCCCTTAGTTCTGTAGAGACAAATCTGTTGTAAACCCTAGGGGTAAAGTAGTCACTTCCTTAGGATGAAGCCGTGGGCTATAAATATGGGGGCTCAGTAGGTAACATTTAACACTTTTGAGCATTTACTGTTGAGCTCCTGTAGACAGACCTCGCTGTATTCATTCTGAGTTCAATTTATTTCAGTGTTCCTTGTTCAAGCGGCGAAGCCCTGCTTCTGTGTGCTTTTGCTTGAACTCGCGTTGCATACCTCGCTAGTTTTTAGCTCACCGAAGCCTGTCCTGGCGAAGGGTGTTTTTCTCGCGAAGTGTGCTTTTCAGTGTGCTGTCGCTCTGTGTAACACGAGGCAAGACCTCGCTGCTTACTAGCGAAGCCCTGTTCTTTTCCCGTAGTGCTTCCTGTGTCGAAGCCCTTAGCGTAGTCCGTTTGTGTGCGTGTAGACCTTCGCGTACGAAGCCCAGCACCAGTTGCTGTCGCTAAGTACTTGGTCGAAGTCCTCAGAGGGGTGTCCACTCGTGCGAAGGGTGAAGTGCGAAGCCTGCTCAAAGCACCTCGTGTGCTGAGCCTGCACTGACTTTGCAGAGTAGATTTTCGAGGGTTGTTAGTGGAGCGAAGTCTTCTTGGCTTCGAACTTTTGCTCCTGCGAAGCCTGTGTTCGGAGCTGTCGAAGTACCTCCGAACCAGACCTTCGAAGGTTGTGTTCGAAGCCTGTTCCGCAGAAGACAGAACAGACCCGAAGGCTAAGTTTTTAGCCCGAAATTTTAAAAGCTCCCATTCACCCCCCCTCTGGTCGCCGTTTCCGGTCCATCAATTGGTATCAGAGCGGGTTAAGATCACCAGTTGACCTTAACCGGTTTTGTGATCTTTTGGCGACATGGATAGAGGCAGTAAAATTCCTCTGTTCGATGGGACAGACTTTGCATACTGGAAGGTGCGCATGGAGGCTTACTTGTTAAGCCAAGGAAATGCAATTTGGGAGATTGTGGACTCACAATACTCCATCCCTGATACCCGCACCACTCAAACCGAAAAAGATCAGTATATTGCCAACTCGAAGGCAAGGAACATACTGTTCATTGGTTTGAGTCGGAGTGAGTTTGATAGGGTGCAGCACCTTATGACTGCTAGGGAGATTTGGACAACTCTCACTGTCTTTCATGAGGGCTCTGCTCAGATCAAGGCCAGGCGCCAAAGCACCTACAATCAACAGTATCAGCTGTTTGTGCAGGCACCTGGTGAATCTCTAGATGCCATGTTTTCTCGCTTTGACGCGATAGTGAGTAACTTGCGCTCCAACGGGACGCTTGCTTACAGTGATCACGATAGGGCTATCAAGCTTCTCTATGCTCTTGACCGTAGCATATGGGAAGTGAAGATATCCAGCATTGAGGAGTCCACAGGCTATGACACTCTAACCTGTGATGAACTCTTTAGCAAGCTGAAGTCCACAGAGATTGCCAAGGCATCTCTTGCAGTGCACAGAAGCTCTTTGCCACAGCCATTGGCATTGGTTTCTAGCACTAGCCGTGGCACCACTGCAGAACCAAGCACATCAGGCACTTGTGTTCTTGCAGATGGTTTTGCTTTGTCCTCCCTGGTCTCCGTCACAAAGGAGCAGATGGATACTCTAGCTGATGACGAGCTTGCTCTCATTGCCCGGAGGTTCACCCGCTTTCATCATGAGAGACGGGATCAGAGGAGAAGTGGTTTTAGTGGCTGCTATGAATGTGGCGACACCTCTCACATTAAGGCAAATTGCCCCAAGGTCAAGAAGAGAGATGAGAGTGACCGCCCTAAATACCACAAAAGGAGAGGAAGCCCTTTGTGAAGGGCAAGCGCGGCAAGATGGCTAAGAAAGTAGCCAAGGCCGCTTCCAGAGCCTTTGTTGCTGCTCTCAGCAACATCGACACATCCTCAACTGAGGAGTCGAGCTCTGAGGAGGAGGAGTCCCCAAGGAAGGAGGACAAGAAGGATAAGAAGGGACGTGACTTCACCGGCCTTTGCTTCATGGCCGACAGCGATCACAGCGGCGATGAGCTTGACTCATCTGAGGTAAACCTATCATCTGACCAGCTTCTGATTAAATTAGATGAGCTAAATGAAGTTGTGCTTGGTCAGGATAGATTACTTGTGCAAGCCGCTAGAGAAAGAAAAGACCTTAGACTTAGGCTAGAAAACATTTCTACTGAATATGCCATGCTTAAGTCTAAATATGATGATGCTGAATGTGAATCATGTTCTGTTGTCATGAGTGAGCTTGCTCAGTTGCGTTCTGTTCATGCTCAAACTCTTTCTGAGCTTGAGACTGCACAGAAGCAGCTTTTGGAGGTGGATTCTAGACCTCATGATGTTATTGATTGCATGAACTGCTCTTTATTGCGCGATAGCATTAATTTACGTGATAAGCATGTTCATGACTTGGAGGCTAGATTGGAAAAGGCCGGTAGTTCTAAGGATGTGCAACCTGTGTGTGACACTTGCATCACCCTTAAGGACCAGCTAGGCATTGTTAGAGAGCGAGCTGAGAACCTCATGTCCGAAAATGAATACCTTCTTTCTGTGGTGAACAAATGCACTGAGGGGAAGGGTAGGATGGATTTGCTCTTGGCCAAGACCAAGTTGTGTGCTGACAGAGCCGGGGTAGCTCTAGGTTTGGGTTTTGAGAGGATAGCTTCAGACAGTAAGACCAAAATTGTTTTCACCTCTCCCACCACCCTAGAAAAAGAGAGAGCTCTGTTGGACACCCCATCAGCCAAAAAGCCTACCCATCCACCAAAGAAAACCACTCCTCCTGCCAAGAAAAATCCTCCCAAGAAAACCACCCAGAAGAAACCCAAGGAGCCTGTGAGAGTTGCTCCTGTGACCCATGAGAGTGCCCCTAGGAGAGTGTTTCATTGTTCTTATTGTCAGCGGGCGGGTCATTTGATTGGTTTTTGTTTCCGTCGCATCAAGGATGAGCGACGTGCACAGGCGATGAGCTATCAGGACATGCATTACCCATCTTTAGGTATGCATAAGTCTGAGTACTACTCTCGTCCTGTTTTCGAGGCTCCTCGTGCTTCTCGGAGAGGTTTTGCTCCTCGAGGTGTTCACCATATTCCATATGGTGGTAGACCTCGGGCGAGTAGCTTTGTACCTCGTCAGAGAAGGAGACCTCGTCATGCTTTGCGTTCTGTGCATGTAGGTAGACCTCGCACTTTGCATCATACTGATTATTATGTGCGTAGACCGTCTACTTTTACTGTGCCTACTACTCGTGTCACTCA
The DNA here is from genome assembly GCA_019279435.1 of Zizania palustris. Taxonomy (NCBI): domain Eukaryota; kingdom Viridiplantae; phylum Streptophyta; class Magnoliopsida; order Poales; family Poaceae; genus Zizania; species Zizania palustris. The sequence goes on along the minus strand of JAAALK010000287.1, from coordinate 14,636,359 downwards.
GTGCTGGATGCCTCGCCATTATTTTACTCACCCCAGCACTGAGCGATCGAGGCATTCTTATCATGTGTAGGCGACAGGTCGAGGCTTGGAGGGCACGTGGATCATGGACTCCGGTTGTTCGCGCCACATGACCGGAGATGCAGCTTGGTTCTCCAGCCTCACCACAACCAAGCAAAGGGAACATATCACCTTCGGAAACAATCGAAGGAGTAGAGTGAAAGGTAAAGGTGTGGTAAGAATTAATTCGAACTTCACTCTCAAAGATGTTGCTTTGGTTGAAAACCTGGGATACAATTTGCTGTCTGTATCTCAGTTGCTTGATGAGGGCTTCGAAGTGCGATTTCATCGCGATACTTCGCAAGTGCTCAATTCAGATGGCGTTGTGGTTTGTAAGATCTTTAGGGTTGGGAGAGTTTTTGAAGCTGATTTTTCAGAGTCGTCTGGTTCTTCTCATTGTCTTGTTGCACATTCGACTTCTGAGCTTTGGAAGTGGCATAGGAGACTAGGGCATATGAGCTTTGAGTTGCTCGCTCGTCTGAGCGCCCTAGGTTTGATCCGAGGATTGCCCAAGCTCAAGTTTGAGAAGAATTTAGTTTGCGCTCCTTGTCGACATGGAAAAATGATTGCCGCTTCGCATTCGCCAGTCACCACAGTAATGACTGAACAACCCGGAGAACTTCTCCATATGGACACTGTAGGTCCTTCTCGGGTTAGTTCTTTAGGCGGCAAGTGGTATGTTCTTGTTATTGTCGACGATTTCTCTCGCTACTCTTGGGTCTTCTTTCTTGCCAGCAAGGATGAAGTGTTTTCACACTTTCGGAGCTTGGCTTTGAGACTTTTCACTGAACTCCCAGGTGCATTAAAATTCATTCGAAGCGATAATGGCACCGAGTTCAAAAATAGTCTCTTTGTTGATTTTTGCATGGAGCATGGCATAGAACATCAATTCTCTGCTCCGCGGGTTCCTCAACAGAACGGTGTTGTTGAGAGGAAGAACCGCACTTTGGTTGAGATGGCTAGGACGATGCTTGATGAGCATAGGACTCCTAGAAAATTCTGGGCTGAGGCCATGAACACTGCTTGCTACATCTCAAACCGAATTTTCTTGCGCTCAATTTTAAACTTGACATCTTATGAGCTACATTTTGGGAGACAGCCCAAGGTTACTCATCTTCGAGTTTTTGGCTGTCGCTGCTTTATCCTAAAACGTGGTAACTTGGATAAATTTGAGTCGCGATCTTCTGACGGGATCTTTTTGGGTTATACTACTCATGGTCATTCTTATCGTGTTTATAACTTGGAAACTAACACTGTCATCGAGTCATGTGATGTGACTTTTGATGAATCAACCCCCTCTGTTAGTTCTGCTTTTGAACAGGCAAATGAACACGACATGGAACAGACCTTATTTGAAGACGAAGATCCCGGAGAATTCGAGGATGAACCCCTACTACCCTCGACGTCAACCCCCGAAGCTGACCCCGCTTCAACTACTTCGGCACGAGGTCCCGAAGCGACTACCTCAACATCGGTCATCTTGGACCACTCCAACGCACAAGTTGAGGGGGAGACTGCATCTCGCCGAGAGGCTCCACATCATGTCCAAAGGATGCATCCTCCCGAGCAGATCATTGGTGAGCTTGATCAAAGGGTAACACGTTCTCACGCTCATTTTACTAATGCTGCTTTTGTTGCTTCTTTCGAGCCCTTAGATGTTAGTCATGCACTTTCTGATTCTAGTTGGATCAATGCCATGCATGAGGAACTTGAAAATTTTGAGAGAAATCAAGTCTGGACTTTAGTTGATCCTCCACCAAATGTTCATTTCATAGGAACAAAATGGATTTTCAAAAATAAACAAGGGGAGGATGGGACAATTGTTAGAAATAAGGCTAGACTTGTAGCTCAGGGCTTTTCTCAACTAGAAGGGATTGATTTTACTGAAACTTTTGCACCTGTTGCTCGCCTTGAGGCCATTAGGATTTTGCTTGCCTTTGCGACATCCCGGGGATTCAAACTCTATCAAATGGATGTCAAAAGTGCTTTTCTTAATGGCTTCATAGGTGAAGATGTTTATGTAAAACAACCCCCTGGTTTTGAAAACCCCAAGTACCCACATAAAGTCCTTAAACTTCATAAGGCTCTTTATGGACTCAAGCAGGCCCCTCGGGCTTGGTATGATAGACTTAAGTCTTTTCTGCTTGAGCGAGGGTATTTGATGGGCTCTGTTGATAAAACTTTGTTTACTCTCAAGCATGGCAAAGATTTCCTCCTAGTGCAGATTTATGTGGATGATATCATCTTTGGTGGCTCTTCTCATGCTTTGGTTGCCGAGTTTGCAGATACCATGAGCAGGGAGTTTGAGATGTCAATGATGGGTGAACTCACCTTTTTCCTTGGTTTGCAAATCAAGCAAAGCAAACAAGGTACTTTTGTCCACCAGACAAAGTACACCAAGGACCTGCTCAAGAAGTTCGACATGTCCGATGCGAAGCCCCTCGCCACTCCAATGGCTACATCTGTAGCATTGGACCCTGACGAAGATGGAGAAGCCGTAGATCAGAAGGAGTTCCGGAGCATGATCGGCTCCCTCCTCTACTTGACTGCCACGAGGCCGGACATACACTTCGCAGTATGTCTGTGCGCTCGTTTTCAGGCTTCACCACGAGCTTCGCACCGCCAAGCGGTTAAGCGCATCTTAAGGTATCTCAAACACACCCTTGAATTTGGCATATGGTATTCATCGTCTTCATCTTTATGTCTTAGAGGTTATTCAGATGCGGATTTTGCTGGGTGTAGAATTGATAGGAAGAGTACCTCTGGTACTTGTCATTTTCTGGGTACGTCTCTGGTTTGCTGGTCTTCCCGCAAACAGTCTAGTGTTGCTCAATCGACGGCTGAGGCCGAATATGTTGCTGCAGCTAGCTGTTGCTCTCAGATTTTGTGGATGGTCTCCACTTTGCGGGATTTCGGGTTAGATTATAAGAGTGTTCCACTTTTCTGTGATAACACTAGCGCTATTTGTATTGCAAACAACCCGGTTCAGCACTCCAGAACCAAACACATTGATGTACGGTATCATTTTCTCAGAGATCACAATGAGAAGGGTGATATTGAACTTCAATATGTTGATACCCAACACCAGCTTGCTGATATTTTTACAAAACCCCTCGATGCCTCTCGATTTGCTTACTTGCGTGGGGAACTTGGTATTTGTCATCCCTACGGCATTTTGTGAGGGGGAGCAGATTGTGATTGTCTTGCATATGCTCATTATGTGTGGAATTGCACTTACATCTTTTGCTATTATATGCCTGCGTTTAATTCAAAGAAATCATGACAGCTCAGCTCTATGAAATATGTCTGGAACATTGATTGTGCATGATGTTTTATTTTCTAAAAATCAAAAATTGCTCACCACACAATCTTGTATCTAGCTTGTTTAGGCTGGACTGCTTTTAGCTATCTTTTATCTACTTGACAGCAAGACACTGTTTCTTGGATGCTAAAATTTGCAACTTGAACAATTGTGTTATTTATTCATGGATATTCATCAAAATATTTCATTCATCTGAATCAAAATCAAAAATCCATGTTTTGCCTGGTTTAAATGAAAAGATCCAGGAGGGTTTGTTTGTCGCACTACTCTATTCTGGACTGCTTACCATTGCACTTTGGTCTGAACTGGGATAGTGTAGTGTATGCCAAAATCACCGCCTTAAGCTTCTGATGGCTTTCATGCCTAGGCTTGGCTTGATTGGAAAGTATAAGGTGGACAAACAAATAACCCCTGGCATTAAGAAAAAGAACAGCAAAATTATTTGTTCATCAAGTTTGCTTTCACAGCTCCTTTTGAACAAGACTTGTCTGTCTAGGGTAGAATTTGTTAGCTTTACGCAGTCCTTGCCTTCTTTTGGCTAGCTGCTGTGATTAAGTGGTGATGCTTTTACTTCCAAATGACAAAATCACATGCCATCATCTTGTTTCACAGATTGTTAAATTGAGCTGAGCACATGATCATTTGTGTTAATTTTGGCATATTTTTGCATTATATGTCCTTGCAATTCTATTCATTTCGAAGCTTTGCATCTTTTGAATGCTCCTTGATGCTTGCATTGCCAAAGGGGGAGAGGTTTGCTATGTTCTCTGCCGCAAGAAGGCATATTTTTTAAAAAAAGGGGGAGAGATTTTTGACATAAAGGGGGAGAAAAATTCTTTTATCAAGTGACATGCTTTGGCTCTTTTCTGAGTTTTTATGGTCACTTGTGTGCTGAAAATTTTTACATTTTCTTGAACTTCGATTTGGTTGTCAATGCACTCATCAAGGGGGAGATTGAGAAACCAAGGGTGGTTTCGGTGTTGTGATGAGTGATTGACAGGCTTTTACCCTCTGTTCGAAGGGTACCTCCGAAGGGTGTTCGGAGGTGTGTCACCGGAGTGTGTTCGGTGTTTGCTTGCTGCAGCTGTGCAGCGGAGTGTGCTCGTCAAAGGGGTCCGGCAGTACACGATGACAGGGTTCGTACCGAGGGCTTCGGTACTTTGGGCGGTACACCGGAGTGTGTGCCGGAGGTTGCTAACCCGGAGAGGTCTCCGGAGTACTGGATACACTTGTTTGCTTGTCTGTGGTGCGCAGGGACTTCGGAGGCGACGGACAGGGTTCGAGCCGGGTGAACCTGGGTCAAGCGGGAGGCTTGATGCCAGGGAGCAGGGAGCTCCGTCACGGTGGCTGCGAAGGTGGTCCGGGTCGGTCCTCGGGTCGAGGCACGCCAGGTGAAGGCAGAGAGTGCGGAGTGTGACTCCGGCTGAAGGTACTCCGAGACAAAGTCCTCGGAAGTGAGGCACTTCGAAGGTACTTCGAATGGAGTGACTTCGGAGTTGGTGGACCAAGTCCTCTGCGGAGGCAAGGAGTTCGAAGTGTGCTCCGGAGGGAGACACTCAAAGGTGGCCCGACGAAGGTCTCAGAAGTCGAGGCGCATCGAAGGCATGGTCCGGGTGAGGCTCGTCGAGGAGTGTGCTCGGGGAGAGGCACTGCGACGGAGTGCTCATGGAATGCTTCATGCGGAGGCCTTGGACGAAGGAGGGACTTCGAAGGGTGGTACTCCGAAGGTGGGGCTTCGGAGTGGGGATGACTTGTGGTGCTTCGACCATGCATGGCTTCGGTACACGGACGGACGGTGGTCGAGCTCGGAGTAGCTGCGAAGCCGTGGTGATCCACTCCGGAGGTGGTGGTGCGAAGGCCCAAGAGGCTTTGACGGCTTCGGCTCAAAACCGTCACTGTATCGAAGGACTTCTTCGGCGGAGCAAAGGCCAACAGGCTGCAGGCTTCTCGCCGAAGCTTCCGCACCCCTCGCGTGCGAAGGGAGGTTCCAGAAGTCAACACTGTAAAGGCTGACACTGTCTGTTCTGAAAAAGGCTGACACTGTCCCCTCTGCAGCTGACAGAGAAGCCTCCAAAATAAAGGTGGACTACCTTTTGTACCCCTTAGTTCTGTAGAGACAAATCTGTTGTAAACCCTAGGGGTAAAGTAGTCACTTCCTTAGGATGAAGCCGTGGGCTATAAATATGGGGGCTCGGTAGGTAACATTTAACACTTTGAGCATTTACTGTTGAGCTCCTGTAGACAGACCTCGCTGTATTCATTCTGAGTTCAATTTATTTCAGTGTTCCTTGTTCAAGCGGCGAAGCCCTGCTTCTGTGTGCTTTTGCTTGAACTCGCGTTGCATACCTCGCTAGTTTTTAGCTCACCGAAGCCTGTCCTGGCGAAGGGTATTTTTCTCGCGAAGTGTGCTTTTCAGTGTGCTGTCGCTCTGTGTAACACGAGGCAAGACCTCGCTGCTTACTAGCGAAGCCCTGTTCTTTTCCCGTAGTGCTTCCTGTGTCGAAGCCCTTAGCGTAGTCCGTTTTGTGTGCGTGTAGACCTTCGCGTACGAAGCCCAGCACCAGTTGCTGTCGCTAAGTACTTGGTCGAAGTCCTCAGAGGGGTGTCCACTCGTGCGAAGGGTGAAGTGCGAAGCCTGCTCAAAGCACCTCGTGTGCTGAGCCTGCACTGACTTTGTAGAGTAGATTTTCGAGGGTTGTTAGTGGAGCGAAGTCTTCTTGGCTTCGAACTTTTGCTCCTGCGAAGCCTGTGTTCGGAGCTGTCGAAGTACCTCCGAACCAGACCTTCGAAGGTTGTGTTCGAAGCCTGTTCCGCAGAAGACAGAACAGACCCGAAGGCTAAGTTTTTAGCCCGAAATTTTAAAAGCTCCCATTCACCCCCCCTCTGGTCGCCGTTTCCGGTCCATCAACTTGTTTGATAGTGCTGGTGAACCAATTGGAAAGTGTATTGTGGTCAAAGTTGATAAGCATGTTCTTGTTCAGGCACACAAATATGTCTTACGACATTTCGATGAACTTGAGGATTTACGTAGGTCTGTTCTTATATTTCTCCAGGTTTTGGTTATTTTGTAGTAACTTATTGATGACATGACACTGATCCTATTCTTGTAGAGAGTTCTTGGAAGAGGAGAAAAGCAAGCTGGGGCCATCAACCAATTTGACACCTTGTTCCATTGAGAAGTTGACCGATGAACACTTTCCTGATTGGTTAGAGCAAAAGGTGTGTACATCTTAAATTGGTGCATTGTATGCACACACTATTAATTAATAGCTGAATTGGATATAATTAAATGCATTTGTACAAACAGGTTATCCTAGGGGATGGAAAAAGCATAACGGCAAAGGTTAGAGCATTGGCTGCAAAACCTAGCAGATATGGTGTGAGATGCAGTGGATTCTCTATTAATGGTTTTAGGTTCCACACTATGAGCCGTGAGGCTGCACGCTTGACACAGAATAGTGGTATAGTGAACATCGCACATGATGGTGTGCATTATTATGGTAGATTGTCAGATATAATTGAATTGTCATATGCAGAGTACAAGGTAGTGCTTTTCAAAGGTGAATGGTATGATGTTCATCATCAGGATGGGATACGAAAAGATGAGTTTGGATTTACCCTTGTGAATTTTTCTCAAACGATACACACAGGACAAAAATTAGAGCATGATCCTTTTGTCTTCTCTTCACAAGTGCAACAAGTATTTTATGTCCAAGATCCAAGAGCTGAATCGTGGTAGACCGTGGTGAAAGTTATACCACGTGATAATTTTGACATGGGTGCTGAATTGTTGGAAGAGGAAACATATTAGATTGCATAGTTGACAATGTAAACTTTATTCAGTTCTGAATTGATTGCATAGTAAAAGTTATGAATTGGTATTCAGTTTTTAAGTTCTGAAATGTTGATGTAAAAGTTCTGAAATGTTGATTGTAAAAGTTCTGAAATGTTGATGTAAAAGTTCTGAAATGTTGATGTAAAAGTTCTGAAAATGTTGATGTAAAAGTTCTGAAATGTTGATGTAAAAGTTCTGAAATGTTGATGTAAAAGTTCTGAAATGTTGATTGCATAGTGTAAAAGTTTAGTAAACTTTACAATCAGTAAACTTTGTTAAAACTTCTGAATAGGGGTATGTTAAAAAATCCAAAAACGCTGCTCTTTCTACAGCCTGTCCTCTACCATTGGACTATCGATGCTTTCTTGAGAGTATTGTGCAAGCAGCGTATTTATATGTATACTTTTATTTAGTATTTAACCCTTCACCGCCCGTGACGCCTCCTCTTCTCCCCAATATTCCCCAATCCCCTTTCATCGCGCGTCGAACCCTTCGCCTGCCAGAAGCCCCTCCGTCGCCGCCGGGCGCCGTCGGTCGGCCGTCGTTGGTTGGCCGCCGCCTGTTGGTCAGACCCCCGCCACGTTCACTCTCTCGCGCGCTTGGGGGCTCCATGCGCCGCTGCGACTTGGTGGTTGTGGCCGTTCGTGGCCGCTCGCCAGACCTCGAGGTGCGCCTCCACTTTATCATTGACCTTATCTCTTTTGTTGATTGAATAACAATGCCTATGCTTGAAAGATAGCTGTTCAGTTCAAGTAATTTCTCACTGGTTTTGCTAGAATCATTTTCTGAGTATTGTGAACTTATTTGAAGTCTTGAAGATATATCCTTCTAATTTTTATGTTTCTTGTGAGTATTAGTATGAAGTATCAGTTTTTAGTTTGGTTATCTGTAGCATTTCTGAAATTTAGTGCACTGAATCAAATCTTAATGTTTACTTGATGTTTCAAGTGAAATGAGTAATCAAGACTGAATGTCCAAGCTTGAATGTTGGTTGTTTCTACTGATTTTTCCTAAAACCTCTAATTACTTTGGAGCATACTGGTTAGTTTTAGTCTGAATTATGTAGTGTCACTACTGCTATGAGTGGGGGATACTTAATACTGATATTTGAGTAGTATGGTACCATAAACATGAATCAGCATATTTGTGATTTCATTTTGTTATAAATTCAATCAGTGAACATATCCTTCTGTTTTTGTCTAATCAGCTGTTTTCATCTAACTGAAAAGTGTTTCAAAACTATACCTTTGAGCTGTTTTCATCTAATTTGACTATTCATTTGCCGAGAAGCCGAGCATTTTTCTAGTCATGGGTCCTCCTAACAAAGAGTTGAAGAGGGACAAATTGGGGAGGTTCCGGCGTCATACAAAACTCGAAAAAAAGTATGTGGTTCCAAAGAGTGAACAGAACACTGGGTCATCTACTACATCAAGCGGGGTCTGTGAGGTCTGCCAGTGTGGTAAGGTTAAGGTAGAAGGCCGCTCTTGCGATTGCGCGCCAACCTCCAAAAGGAAGCATGTGGTTCTTCAGTTGGACTCGGACTCGGACGACGATATACCGCATCAAGGTAAAGGGCAAACTGTAGAGGCAAGTTGTGCCAAAGGGCAAACTGTTGAGGCGAGTCATGCCATGGGAAAAACTGTAGACAGAAGTGGTGGCAAAGGAAAAACTGCAGACGGAATTGGTGGCAAAGGAAAAACTGTTGAGGCAAGTGGCAGCAAGATGAGTGTTGAGGCAAGAACTTCTGATACTTCAGTTATTTTACATTGCTATATCAGTGTGCATTCATAGTATATTTAATATTTTATTTATGAGTTACTTATCTGAGTTTCAATGTTTATATCTTCTTGCAATCATGCAGGACTATCTAGACCTAATGCTTGTACAACTAGACTGCGTGATCGAGAAGCTGGACGTAATGATGGACAAACTTGACATAGTGATCGACAAGATGTGTTCTAAATGACATAGACAATGACGTGATAGTTAGTTAGTGGTGGTGGATGTTGTCATCTTTTGTTTAGTTAGGTGTGGTTGTTGTTGTTCATGATCGATCGTATCTTTTGGTTACTTAATGATGGATGTTGTTATCGATAGATCGCTGGTACCTTTTGTTAGGTTGGTGGTTGAACTAATGAACTAATGACTGATGGCTGCATCATATATGTAAGAATTACTAATGGCACATCTAATTGACTGCATGTGGTATCTTTACTTAATTTGACTGATCAGACTGTATGCTTCTGTCATGCTATCATCTTCAGTTAATCTGAGCAAAATTCCAACTTTTCTGGTGCAAATGCAAATTTGCAAAAATTTCGTTATCATGTTGTATATGCTGGTTTCATCAGTTAATTTGACCACAAGGCAACCACTATCTTCAGATACAAAATACCAACTTTTCTGGTGCAAATGCAACTTTACAATATCAAAATGTTTGTAATTTTGTATAACCATTTAATTTGCTATTTTGAACACATTAGTCGTGTTCCTACGATTTATATCGAAATATGTCAAATTTTTTGTTCCCATACACTAAATTCGAAGTTTTTCTGAAAAACTATGTTGTGAAACTCGATCGGTAATGCGGAGGTTAAGGGTTCTTAAATTCTAAGAAAATCAAATAAAGTCTGAAAAATACGAGATTTTTCATGGTGCTATTATATTATACGTACATTCTACGATAAAAAATTGAAAATGTTTCAACGAAGTTGTGACATAGGATGTTAAGAAACTCGACCTTCTCATGACAGGAATTGAATTACAGTTTTCAAAAGGAATAGGTTCGGGTCGAAAGCAAATTTATGATCAAACAGTCATTTCAACTTTAATTTTTTATAATCAAAGTACAACTTATCTCCTTCCACATAAAATGTTTGTAATTTTGTATAACCATTTAATTTGCTATTTTGAACACATTAGTCGTGTTCCTACGATTTATATCGAAATATGTCAAATTTTTTGTTCCCATACACTAAATTCGAAGTTTTTCTGAAAAACTATGTTGTGAAACTCGATCGGTAATGCGGAGGTTAAGGGTTCTTAAATTCTAAGAAAATCAAATAAAGTCTGAAAAATACGAGATTTTTCATGGTGCTATTATATTATACGTACATTCTACGATAAAAAATTTGAAAATGTTTCAACGAAGTTGTGACATAGGATGTTAAGAAACTCGACCTTCTCATGACAGGAATTGAATTATAGTTTTCAAAAGGAATAGGTTCGAGTCGAAAGAAAATTTATGATCAAACAGTCATTTCAACTTTAATTTTTTTGGGAAAATTACTCACATGCCATTATAATTTTCAGAAATTGACTATATGCCACTGTCAGTGACTGTGGCGGCCCCCATCTGTCAGTGACACACCGATGGCATATTAGCAAACCGTAAAAATTGTAATGGCACGGAAAAAATTAACCCTTAATTTTTTTATAATCAAAGTACAACTTATCTACTTCCACATAAAATGTTTGTAATTTTGTATAACCATTTAATTTGCTATTTTGAACACATTAGTCGTGTTCCTACGATTTATATCGAAATATGTCAAATTTGAACTACAAATACCTCAAACTATGTGCCAAAATTATAGAATAATCATATTCATGTTTTTGTGCCCATTTTTTTGAAAAAAAACTATGTTCTATAACTTTATAAAGTCTAAAAATAGGAACAAAATTTGAGTAATGTTTGTTAAGATGAAATACTTGATTTTAAATTTGTATTGAACGATAGAAACATATTTAAAAAACAAACTAAAAATATGGTGACTCCAGGGATCGAACCTGGGTTGCCATCTTACCAACCAGCGCCTACATCCATGAGTGCTACTGTTAATTCTTGATAATTTTGCACATGCAATTGTGTTTTGTGCTAGTAACGAATACAATACCGAAATTTTTTGGCGCCAGGTTGCGCGCCAAACATTTTTACCTCCTATACATTGAAATCCTTGCCTTATTCAACACCCGGAAACCTCGCAACCGCACGGCAACCGTACCTGCTATACATCCAATTCTCCTTTTACCTCTCCTGCTATACATCCAATTCTCCTTTTACCGCTCGGGCGCCGGCAACCGCAGAGCCACACCTGCTCGTCGGCATCCTCAAGTTCTCGTCGTCACCATCTCTGCTCCAAGTATTGCCATGCCTTCGTCCCAATCTCTGGCCTGCTTATCGATTTACTACTTATCGTCGCGCGCCATGAGTTCAGATATGACATTGAATTAGGGTTCCAAGAAATTTAATACCTTCGACATGTAATCTTTCATGAAATCATATGTGCTGTACTGCTGAGAGTTTGTAGAAGATGAGTATCTCTTGCTGGTACATTAGCAAATCTTGATTGCATCTGTTCTGAAATATTTGGAGGAATCAGACTGGTATTCTGTTCTGTTTCAAAATCCTGCTGGAGCTATCTGCTGATTGATGATTTGTGTTCCAATTTGAAGTTGCTGAATCCAGATTTTGATCAGGGTTCTGATTCTAGTGTTGTATGTCCTGAATCTGTTTAGATTACTGATAGGCTTTCAAGGTTAGCTTAATTCTAATTTGATTTTGAGTAAAAGTGTACTAGTTCAAGGTTGTCTCTCTTGTTTGGGTCACTACTGTGTGAATGTGTTGTTAGGTATGATCTAAAAGGTTGAACTACAACTGTTTTGGGTTTTGCCATCTTGAGAATATCATTCTGCGCACTGTGTTGAATTGAAATTTGAATCTGTGTTTTTAGAGGTGCGTTGGGTGAATTGATCATGAAATTTTAATTTGTGTTTTTAGAGGTAGTTGAATGCTGATAGCAATCACAATAACTTGATGACTTAAATCTTTGTAACTTCAGATCAAATCATGGTAAGACCACTTCGACGGTTAAGGAACTTGAACCTCCAACAAGAAGAGGAGGCAGAACCTATTGAGAATGGGCAGGATAACTTAGCGGAGTGTGAGAATGAGTAGGATAACTTAGCGGACTATGAGAATGGCCACTCCAACTTACCAGAGCATGGCAACGACGAAACATTGCAAAGTCCTCCTAATGTTGATGGCTTATTAGCGCGGCTCCCAAGCCAACATCCGCGAACCCCAATAAATATAATATGTGAGTTTCATGTTTTTATTGCATATCCAAATTCAGTGTCAACATAATCTATTTCCTATATGTAGGGCCAAATGGAGATGTTAGACAAGTTGTAGGGGAGTTCAGAGTTTCAAATTTAGTGGATTTACAAGGAGGAAAGGTTATGGTAGGGACTGATGAAAATGGTGTCCCAAATGAAAGGTCAGCCTCTATTCTTGGACAATACCTTGGACAAATAGCAGAAAAACCATCATTAGCGCCTTTACACATTGAAAGATGGGACAATGCTATGTTCAATACTCACAAGCAACAGATAATCAAAGATGTGGAGGTAAAATTAATGTTCCTAGCTAGTTCAATCAAAAGTACCTCAATTTCCATCCATCTAGTAACAACTACCTCTACTTTTTATAGGAAAACTTTCAGTTCCCCCGCCAAACGCTAAATCTTACAAGGGACTGGGTGCTAAGGACTGTTAACAATAGGTGGCGATCCTACAAATCAAAGTTGAAGAAACAATATTACAACCGTGAAGAGAGATCTCTAGATGAAATCATAAATGGGAAACCAAGCAAAGTGAATGAACTTCAATGGAAAGCCCTTGTTGGATTTTGGTGCCGAGAACCACATAAGGTACGACCCTTTTATTCATCATTTATATGCATGATGAAAGTAACGAGTGTAACATCACTTCATCACTCTTTTATTTGCAGAAAGTATGTGCGATAAACTCTAGGATCGCAAAAGAACAGAAAAATACACACACATCTGGGAGAAAAAGCCATGCTAGGCTTAAAAAGAGATGGTGGGATATATTCATCCCAAGTTACTTCTTGTATTCACATTCATCTAATTCAGATCTGTAATGAGCCCCACTTTTGTATGTTGTGCAGGAAGATTAATAGGCTTGAATTATGGGAGGCTGCTCACAAGAAAAAGAATGGCAGATTCACTACTCACAAAGTGGATGCACTAATGGTACATTTTATGATCCTAAGCATTTATGTTCGATCTGAATTTCTGTTTACCATTTTTTGACCTCGCACTGTTTTTATTTCTATAGAACGCATCATATAAGGAATTAGAAAAAAGGCAACAAATGAACAATGGTAATCTTTCAGCGCAAGATTTTAATGAGGTCTTCAATGGGATAGTTGCTAAGGAGTTAAAAGCACGAGGGTACTATGATGATAAGTATTGGAGTGAAGTTCGAGTGTCCCAAGGTCTAACTTTTGTCACTCAAACTGTGGAAGAAAGAAGGTACCAAGATAAACTAAATGAAATGGAGAATAAGATGAAACACATGGGTGGTTTCATGAAGCACTGGCTTGGTTTCATGATAAAAAAGTTTCCTGAAGAGGATTTCATAAAAGAAATGGTAGCCAATCTACATGATGATGAAGTAAGCATTTGTTTCTTTTTCAGAATGGCAACTACATATTTTTTCTCATTGATAGCAGTGATTACAAGTAAGCCCTCCTTCTCTTACTTGTTTTTTTTCAAGGATGAACCTGTAGAACCAGAAATTCATACTCATGACAGCGATGCACACACAATTGGTAATGTGCACTCTCCGACAAATGAAGTGCAGGTAATACATCACCTACTTTCTGTCATGTGTACTCATCTACATCATTACTATTAAAGTTTATACTAATGGATTATGTAATATGGTTTATTATACTTTGCAGCACGATACATCCACCGAAGACCGTATGCCTTTACCTACTGACCATGTGGTTGCAACGGTATGTAGTACATCATGCAAACTAAATCTCACAGTAATTATGTAATTTAATTCCCAACATTTGAACATGCTTATAAGTATTGTGTTATGTTCCTTGTTTGGCTCTTGTTTACTACAGGAGGAACAAATTCATAGTTCTGTTCATGAAGGTAACTATGTTAATGCAGCCACAAATATTTCCCAAGATCCCATATTGACAAACATGGTATGTCTAGACTAACATTGCAATGTTAATCTATATTGGCTGAACTTATTTTACTGATGATGTATTATGACTAATATAAGTTATGTTTATTCTAGAGGACTCGAAGAGTTAAAGCCCTTAGTTTGAGCCAATCTGATTCGGTATGCTTCTATTCTGCTTGTTTCTTTTGTAATAAAATTATTTAAATTACAAAATCTTACCTTCTTGTTTTGCAAAATGGTAGAGCCGTTCTCCAATCTATCTTATTTCCCTAAGAAACAAAGGAAGAATTGTGGCCAAAGCGCGGTTGGTGACAACTGATTGCAAACGAGAGATTGGAGGAACCATGCTTGGAAAGGAATACGTTGGGGTTTATGTTGAAGGTCTTGAAAACGTTGATGTTAGAAATAAAGGAGATGAGCTTATACCTAGACCTATTTTTGAGATTCGTAAACTAGTAGATGCTATTGGCTATACTATACCTTGGCCCCGTTCACATGTAAGATTTTTTTAAAGAATAAACCTTCAATTCCGTAATATCTTCAACTTGTGGTATTCATCTAACCTCATGCCCCATTGCAGGTGAAGAAAATTACAATGGAGACCAGCAAGAATGGACAATGAAGCATAGTTTATATTTGTTAGTGAAATAAATTTAGAAATATTTGTGTGATAGTCACTATTTTTATGTTTCTTTAGCAAGGCAATAGTCTTGTTCACAATAACTTAATTACTGCACTAGTTGGTTCAAAGTACTCATCATATCATTTATTTGCAAATTATTATCCAAATAGAAAATCTGCTTTGCTCGCTTTTTTGGTTTCATATTATGGCCATTGACCTACATATAGTGTACCATGCACTTGGCACCGTTCATGGAAAGGTGTGGACAAGAGGACTAATGTTTCAATGGTTAGTTTTTTCTTTACCATTCTTGTCTTCCTGCCATTTAATTTCATGTTGATCACCAATTTACTTATATTATGTTATTAGCTTCCTTTCTCTGTTGTGCTTGAATAATTGAAATTTGTCCATATAACTTCATCAGATTATGTTTATTTATCACCGCTTATTTGTTAGGCCTCACTACAGTTTTTTGATAAACTCATTCTCTGAAACACTCATATGTATAAGTTTCTTTGCTGCATTTCATCCTATCCTGAATTGGCTCCAGTTCAATTTATGGTTATTTGCTAGGTAAGACAATTGATGTTGCTGCTATTAGTACACCTGCAAATTCAATGTTTCTTTTCCCCTAAAATATGTTGATATCTGAAAGATACTTCATTTCGACTTCCACTTTGCATCCCCCTACATATGATTTATGGCATGGGTTATATACTAACACATATTAATAATTTTTCAGGTCATAGATGATTTTGTGCCAATTATTTCTAGGGTACAATCTGTGATGTCCTCGAGTGCAGCTAAAGGAGAAATTTGCTATGTACAAGAACCTGAAGCCATGTGGTTTACAAGGAAAAGATTCACACTGAAATGATGAGCCAACACTCCTGGTGACCATGATGCTGAAGTTTTGTTGAACAAGAGTTAAACATATGTTCAGTTTGGACAGGCTTTTGCATGAATAATGCCATCCCGTGCAAATACATGTACCAAATTTGTATTTGCCATGATGTGCATTGCTTTCTTACAATATTTATGCAAATGTATTACAAAGATTCAAGTTTATGATACAGAGTTGTCAAATGAAATGAAATTGTTAGCAACTTTTCCTTATTGGCTTGATACTGATCAAGGGAATGCAATAATGATTGACTTCAATATGTAGTCTGTGTATTCTGATTGGTCCATATTTTTGGTGAAGCAAATAATTGTTGGTCAATTATTTCCAATAGATCATTTATTTATAAAACATTATCTGATAATAAAATATAAATATATATTACAATTATGTATGCAAATAAAAAATCATTATATATTAGTACACATGAAAATATATGTATCTATAAACCGTCTCTATAATTTTTAATACACAATGTGATGTAACTACTAAACATGTCTATATCCGTAGACGCATAATTATAATGTATCTATGATATTGTTTCTACATTTGTTAACACACATTGTGGTGTTAATACAAAACGTGTCACCTGCCATATCATCCGCCATGTCACGTGCCATGTCAATCGTCATGTCATCTTCCACGTAATTTGCCACATCATCTGCCACGTCATCTTCCACGTCATGTGCCACGTCACGTGCCACATCATCTGCCACGTCACGTTCCGCCCTCTACAAATTCGTCTCTATACTTATTACTGCGCAATAAGGCATCCTTATAAAACGCATCTATATTATTAGACATAATTTGTATATGTATCTATAAATTGTATCTACATTTATTAACATGAATGAAATGTCACAATGCTACGTAACTACATCACTACAGACGTTTTATACGTGTGTCTACTAAATTGTATCTAACTTTATAGATATGCAAATAACGTGTTTATAGACTGTCTCTTTCTTTCATAGCAACGCATAAATAATTCATCTCTACAAGGTCTGACGCGGTACGTACGAAGACGCTTCTAACACGCTTTATGAAAGCGTGTCTATATTGACATAGAGATGAAATAAAGCGTGTCTAGACCCTAATTCTGACGTAGCTACAGGGGGTGTTTTCTAGTAGTGAAATGGACACAACCTAATCACAGCCATCTGTTACAAAACTTGCAACCAACCAGAAACATATATAGCTATGAACCATAAGCATATAAACACACAAAGTCAATAAACAAGATTACACTAAGCATAAAAAGCAAGAACATATAAACTATGTAGAAAGTGTGTTCAGGTACTCACGATGTGCTCGAGGTAGCGAATGCAAGGGGGAAAGAGAGAGGTCACCACAGTACACGGCTTATATATCTCCTCAATTCAGTTTACCAAAGGAGGTAGGTAGCACAGTAAAACACCCAACACAGGTAAGATTAACTTTACCATGGTCAAAGGTGCACTGACCGTCAATGCGGTCTAGGCACCCAACAGTGCCTCCGCACATCCCCCAATGCACAGCACGACCCCACCCAGCAGGAAAAACGTACCTCCACCACGAAGAAACAGAGAGGAACGCACAGAAGGAAGGCCACCGCCGACCGTCGGTGGGTACAGCGGCCAAGCCGCCAAGGACTGCATAGGAAAAACTCAACAAATCTAAATCAGTTTCGATGCAAACCACAAACCTAAAAAATCCGGGGATGCAGTAGCGAGCCTAGGAAAAGCATAAAATAAATCCACAGCACGCACGGGACGAGGAACCTAGAGCTGACCTGAAGACCGACACGGGACGAGAAGGACACGGCAGCCTTCTCCCCGTTGTCCTTCTCCGCCGACTTGGCAGCCATCGTCCTCGCCGCGAGCAAGGCCTTCCCTCCCTTCCCCACCATCTCCCCGCTTCCGCTTCTGCTCTGCTCGAACGTGACCACCGGCGAAAACCTTGCACAAGGAGCCGAATCCGACGACGCGAGCGCCAAGTCAAAGTAGATCGGGGTGGGAATCAAATAGATCTAGCGGGCCAGTGGCGAAATCTGCACGGGAAGCCGGCGGATTCGGCATTTCAGGGTTCAGATAAGGCGGGTCGCAGAGAAACCCTTACCTCTGGCGAGTTGGGGGCTTGGGGTTGTTCCTTCCCCGACGCTTTGTTTTCCCCGATGCTTTGTTTTCCCCAGCCGATTACTTCTGCAGGGGGCTAATTCAGAAAGGCATTTCTGCAAAACAGCATGGACACAAAATTGGAGAAATTTCACAAGAATGAAAGGTTTTTTTGCAAAGATGTCGACGTGGACTCTCCTGGGAGCTTGAAATCAGAGCTACTTTTAATATATCTAATATATATATATGTGCAGTAAAATAATTTTATAATAATTCTATGTCTTGGTTAAAATTAAATATAATAAGCTCATATAGTACGCTGAAGGGATTGGATAGTGTAAACCATAAGACTATGAAATCTATGGATTAGTTTTCACTTTATACTATTAAAAAAATTATTACAGGTATAAAAAACTAGCTTTATCCATTACTTGTTTGGTTCAATAAGGGGGCTAGCTGGTCTTTTGATTTGCATTAAATGAGAGATATTTGACTGACATTTAAGTTTTTTGAAGTCACCTTAAGCATCTCAAATGGTAAGCTATTTTACTAGTTAGATTCACTCTCTTTCCTACGTAGATAGAAAATGTGGGGAAAAAGAGAATAACTAGCGACGAACTAATAGATAGGAGATTTCACGTATTCCAAGAAACTGAGTGTATTACGTTTAGGACCAAGTACTAGTAGTGAGATAAATTATTATTTTTATTCTTCTCTCAGCTCCACATCAGTTAGCTATTTGCGACAACCATTGTGGATGCTCTTATATAGCCACATCCTTTGTTTATGTTGGAACTAAATTATAGACCCTTTCCACCAACATCAGATGGAGGCCATTGGTACAAGCAAAGACAATCAATAACAATGAAGGAGGTCATCGACGATGGCGAAGACAATCAATGATGACAAATATTATTGAGAGTGACAAAAGCCAATAAAAACGAATAAGATGGCGCAAGTATAGTGAGCCCTATTTCTATGTACAAACCCGTAGGGTAATAGCTTTAAGGCTTGATATATTATAAAATGACTTTGTAACACTATATGGTGGTTCGATTCCTAGACGTAGAGAAAGATCCATTTAAACCAAATGAAGATGGAGAAGAGATACTGGGTTCTGAATACTCATATCTTAGTGCCATTGAAGCATTAATGTATTTAGCAAACTGCATTAGGCCTGATATTGTATTTGCTGTAAATCTATTAGCAAGACATAACTCTTCTCCAACTAAACATCATTGGATGGGGGTTAAGCAATTCCTTCGATATCTCCAAGGTACGAAAGATTTATGTCTACACTTCAGTTTCTAAGGAAACCAAGACCACAATATGATTGGATACACTGATGCTGGCTACATATCTGATCCTCACAATGTCAGATTATAAACGAGTTTGTATTTCTATATAGTGGAACGACCATCTTATAGAAGTCTTCTAAATAAACATTAGTGACAACTTCCACCAATCATTCTGAAATAATAGCCATGTATGAAGCATCAAGAGAATGTGCATGGCTCGGAAGAACGATAAACCACATATAACAATCGTGTGGTAAGGGTTCTATTAAATCCTCAACTATTATCTACGAAGATAATGTTGCTTGTGTTACACATATGTAAACATGTTATATCAAAAACAATATTACAAAGCAAATTGCACCAAAATTATTTTATCCTCATGAGCTTCAGCAAAGTAGAGAGTTAAAAATCTTACAAACCAAATTATGTAATAACCCCGCAGACTTATTCACAAAATTCTTGCCGAGTTCAACATTTCAGAAATAGGTTCATGGAATTGGTATGCAACGATTAAAGGATTTGCAAGAATCAGAAGGAGTATATATAACCAAAAATATTGTATTTTTTCTCTCATGAGTTTTCTCTCGAGTTTCTTATAATAGGTTTTTGACGAGATAATACCAATACAAGAAATTAGTTATATCATCCAGTTTTTAGAGGATTTTTCGTGATAGAATTTCAAAATGATTCAAGATAAAGTTTACATCATAATTAGAGGTAAATTGATCAAGGGGGAGTGTTGAAGATTAAGTTTTATGCTCAAATTAGTTTTAGATTAAGAATGAACTAAGTAGTCAGTTTTCTTCATCGGAGGGACACCTCTTCATGAAAGGACACGATGAACCATCGTATTCTTTCACTTTATAAACTACCACCTCTTGGCAAAATATATATACTCATCAATAAGCCTTAAGACTATAATATGTCCCCAGGTGGTACTGTGAGGTAAGGAGATTTTTGAAAAAAATAATATCAGTAAACATATCAATTATTAATATACAAACACTGTTGCAGTTGCATAGTATTCGTGCAGTGGATAAATTAAACATCGACGCAAATACAAATGGGGGAGCAACGGCCTCGCCCCTGTTTTTTACAAATTGCCACACAAGCGCGTAATGTAGGTAGCCATGGCAGCTCACATGGATAAGCCACGCTCATCACGCTCTTGCAGTGGGCTACCTCCATTGTCTTTAGGTCGACGGAGAACATCCACGTCTCCTCCGCCGGTGTAAAGGTCACAGCTCCGGTGTTCGCCGTGACAACCTTTGCGGCAGAGCCATTGCTAAAATAACCCTCCTTGTACCCTGCTAATCCGGCGGTGGCAGCCGCTAACCGGAGACTCTTCTCAAGGACCCACTCACCATTGCCATGGTCACGCCGCCATGTCGCAAATACCCGTAGTTGATTTCCCCGATCCAAGCAAATGACGCACAGCTTGCCGTTGTACTGGTCGCCGTCGCCATCGACGACCACCCGGAGTTCCGACCCTCGAATACATTCTGGCAGGCGGAGGATCTCGAATTCAGCCGTGCACTCGTCGAGAACCAGCATGGTGTCATCATCTGTAATGCTCCAGAACCAGGCACGCGCGGCGTGGCCTAGAAAACGCACGGAGTCAGTGCCCCGGAGATGGACACCACATCTGGCCATTGCTCGGCTAGGCTTGACCATGTACCAGCGAGTGGCATGGGGCCTCTGGTTCCAAGTGCTCCGGCGAGTACTCCGGTTTGGGTCGAACACACATGCTCTGACTGCGCCTAGCCCATTAGACACGCCGTCGCATTCTATGTACACTACACAGATCACCCTGTATGTTGACATACTGCTACAAGCACGCGCGTCCATGGTGGTCGGGTAGTGGTGGTCGTGGAGGAACACGGCGAGGCAGTGCTGATGCTTCATCTCCTCCATGCGAGGGATTAGCTTGAAGCGTCGCGTGACCGGCTCGCAGACGACGAGGTCGGGGAAGGAACGGCGGCGGTGCGCCGAGCGGGCCTTGGCAAGGAGGAGAAGGCTTCTGTGGCTGTCAATTAGCTCCCACGGCGAGCTGCCGCCGGGAAGGTACTCGAGGGAGAAGCGACGTGTATTGGCACCGAACGCCGCCGTTGGGGAGGGGACGAAGGCAAGTCGGTTAGGATGATGCTTCGAATGGTGGCGATAATAATGGTAGTGGCCTGCAACCAGATGCGGGGGGCGAGCAATGTGACGTAGAAAGTTGGGGTTGGCAGCTACGCGGCGCCACCGCTTACATGTAGCGGCGGCGCGGACGAGCCAGAGCGGCGAGGTGAGGCGGAGGAGGATGAGCTCGAGGAGCTTATCGGGGAGGTCATGCAGCGTCGTCGGCGACGAGACAGGTGATCCCTTCGTCGTCCTCATCACCATTGCCTGCTCTTTGTCGCCGCAACGCGTCTCCTACTCTCCTTTGGGTGACCACTTCTTATAAGCCTCTCTCGCTGATGTTCTTGTATACTATTGAACAAGTATTGTATTGCACAAGCTTGAGTGAAGTGCCCTCCAAGCATATGAATTATAAGATGGTAGTTGCCTGAGTTAAGTCCTAGTCCAAGTCCAAGGTCAACATGCTCTTGTGTAAAAGGTCTGGCCATGATTATATTATTTTTATTGAAATTCGGCGCATGTAGTATGCGCGATTTTTATTGAAATTCGGCGCAAGGTCAACAATGTTCTCAGAAGAACATATGCTTTCTTTTTTTCTCCCCAAGAAGCTCAATTAATAAAGTGCTTCTCCGGCCACTTGTCAACGGCTTTTTTCATATTGACGATCGAACTTGCATGCCATTTGCTTAAAGCGTGTTGATTAGCTAAAGTCTGCTAACTCACCCGCCAAACACTACTAAGAGCATCTCTAAAATATTTTTTAAATTTTATTCTCTAAAATTTGATTTAGAAAACCATCTTATCTAAGCTATTCTCTAAAAATTAACTTAGTATATAACATTTTTTTTATATTTTACAATCTCTATTTTTAAATCAGCCTTTCCGCGTAACGCCAACATTCTGTGCACGGAATAAATTCTCTCCACATCTAGGACCTGTTTGGTAGAGTTACGGATTCTGAAATCCACACTAAAACTGGAGTGGAATATTTGGAGCTGATTAGATCCTGTTCCATTACTCTAGTTTATTTTTTTGGAGTACTTTCAGCAGATCTATTTTTCAAGTAAAATATTTGGCTTGATTCCAACTTTATGGGATACAAAAATTGGAGTATGAGTTTTGCCAAACGCACTCTAGTCGCTCCGTCTACCAGCGCAGCACACTCGCATTTTGCTGGAGCGGACACAATTTTTCTTATGCCCTCAGAACGGCCGGCGCGGCGCCCATAACTGCTTGGCCGGCGGAAATGCTTTGTTTTCACACTCTCATGAACAAAACACAAGGAAAGATAAAGGCAGTACAGTCAAAAAGAGAAAGGCTTATCAATCTCAAAAGTGCAAAACTAACCAGAAAGCCTGTTAAATGGATAACCAGGAGAAATGGACTGAGCAAAACATCACAACCAATTGTTCTCACATCAATAACGTGACAACATTTTTCAAAGTAGACCGTAAAAAACAGTATTACAATTAGAACTTAGAAGCAAAGTACACAGTCCATTTTTACTGATGGATTTACACGGTTGTAAATTGATCATTGCTGTGTTCCTTAAAATTCCACTGTAAAATCAATTCATGGAATTAATCAAAGTGTGCTAAGAAGGTGAATTGATAAGTTGTTTATATTCAGAACAATAGCCAATAACGTGCAAAAGAGGTGACCCGATCTTCCAATAGATACGATTGAGGTGACGAGTGAACGTTGATGCTTTAAGCCTTCTAATCAGATATCGAAATCTTGCAATCGCTACACCCTCTCGTCTAGTCGTTATCAACCACGCTTTCATGTAGTTGACCTCACCACGAAGGTTTTATTCCTACAAATCAATTGTAGAACTTTGCAAGAACAAGATAAACACAATCTGAAATTGCGGATGATAATATGAAGATTCGAGGTTTAGGGTTTTAGAAACTGGTATACGACAAAACTGTGACGACAGAATAATCTAAGCAAAACCTAACCCTAACAGTAGCGACTGCCATCTATTTATAGGGTTTACAGGACCCGAGGCATGGGCCATGGCTTAGGGGTATGAGTTATGCCCTAGGAGGACTCAATCCTAACAGACTCAAACTTAGCTTTGTTGGACGCCTGGCTCTCGATCAATGAATTGTACGCTTATCTGGCCTAAGACATAAGGAGGCCATCATCCGAGTGGCGCCCGATGCCGATAGAAGTAGCTGTCGGCTGTCGACTGCAGGCCGAGTGGCAGTTGTATATTGGGAGTGATCGGTAGTTGGTGGTCAGTCGATCGGCCCGATGGCTGATAGAGATCATCGTGCTGATGGTGGTAGCAATCGGCCCGATGGCTTATGCCGATGGAGGCTAATGCCGATGGTGATCCGAGTGGTGGCCGATGCTGATGGGGTCACGGTTGGCAATCAGCCGATGCAGTATTTCTTCTCCTATGTTCTTGAGTATAATACAATCATAACAGGAACTTAGTAACCCATCTAGTCGGCAATCAGCTTCAGTATCAAGGAGAAAATTCACCTGATCATTAAGTTAATGAACTCGAACAAGAATCATCGGTCCTTGGTACTCAGGTTTGGGTGTATCGGCCATAGGGATGTCCTCATCATCCACTCCTTCTTGAATTAGAGTCGTACTCGACTCATCGTCAAGATCCTCTCCCAAGTAGCATTTCAAATCGGCAACATTAAAAATTTCGCTGACGCCATAATCTGCAGGCAATTCAATTTTATATGCATTATCATTTATCTTGGAAAGAACTTTAAAAGATCCAGCAGTGTGAGGCATCAACTTAGATTTTCATAAATCAGGAAATCTATCTTTTCATAAATGTATCCATACCGAATCTCCTAGCTCAAAAATAACCTCTTTTCTACCCTGGCTACCAGTCAGTTGATATTTAGCATTCATGCTCTCTATGTGCTCCTGTTAGTGCATTTTTTGGTCACACTTTGACACACGCGTGGCCTAAGAAATCTGCTTAATTCTAGTGTAGGTTCTACGTTCTTAGAAAAATGGTTCAAGACATGCCAATCAGTTTGACCCTACAACTGATAAGGGAACATAAAATATGACATCAATAGCATAGCCGATCGGCTGGAAAGCCGATGACAGTGACAAAGATGGTGAAATCATGGAATATCATGAGTTTATATTGAGTTATGTAAATCGTCCTCAAGAATTCAATTTTTCTAAGTTGTGAGGTGGATGACTTGGTAGATGAACAAACGACGAGTATTTCTCAAGTGGCCAGTAAAGCACTTGAGAAATCATACGACCAATAGTAGTGATCGTCCTTAGTCCTACAAGATTGTTCTTTTGGCTCACTAGTTTACCAAAAGGTAAGGGGGGCATGTGTTGACACCAAAATTTGGCACCAATTTGGAGTAGAACAAGTGCTAGGCAAGTTTGGAAGAAATTGGAAATTCTGCACGAAGGCTGGTCCAACCTTTTTTACATGGCCGGTCCAACCTTATTTATGTGACCGTCCGATCGGCAATACATGGCCGGTCCAACCACCCATGTACCACCGGTCCAACCGGCCATGTATGGCAAGTTTGACCTTCAGGATTCCAGCACTCCGAGTCCGAGTTAGTTACAACTATATCTCATGTTTCTTTGTTTAAACTTAGGATATTTCGTATCTAAATCAATCTCTAACCACCATAGGACTTGGATAACCTCCAAATCTCGCAAGACCAGCCTTTATATAAAGGGACAAGGCCGATTCAAGCCACCCCCGACGGCACTATATTGAATCGTTCTTTTTTCCTTTCAATCTACAATTTCCTCTCTACCTTTTTTACCTAGCCTTATTCTTTTACTCTAGCAGTAGCCCTTTGTTAATTTGATCAGTAAATTGTCAATATTTCACCACGTTATTGTGAGTTATTTGTGGGTTTTGATCCGAAAACCTTCTGTATCATCCCCGTAACGGATTTTTATCGATCTTTATTGGTAATTTGGTCCCTAGGCTGAATTACTTCTGTTTTTTGGTATTTTGTAGGAGGCAAAGTGCTCATATTCATCGCCAAGAACCTCCTACACCAAGCCCTCACCGTCGACGCATTCACCAGCGAACTGAGGTGCTCACTGCATCACCTGCCGGACAGACTGGCCAACTCCAGCCGGTCCGACTAGGACATGCCGGCATAGGCCAGTCTGACCGGCGGCCCAAGGTTGGTTTGACCGACGACACCCAATCGACCCGTTCTCCCTTCCGACCGGTCTGTGCGCCATCCCCCTACATCGCCGGCCTGACCGCCCCCTTTAGGCCGATCTAACCACCACCTCCGATCAGCTTGGTCCCCCTCTTGGTCGGTCTGTGCACCTCTTTTCATACTGCATGTCCGACCATCGTCGTTAGGCTGGTTTGACATTTCACCACTGTCCAACTGACCCCCCTTTTTGTCCGGTTTGATCTATCCCTCTACACCTCGGTCAATTGGATCGCATATTTTGGTGTGGTTTGATTGCCTGGCGACTCCACCGAACCACCCCCTTGTCACGATCAAGGGTCGTCAGAACACGGCGTCGGCGTTGTTTGACGTCTAGTGGGCCACCCCTAGGCGTCTACACGCTTTTGGATCGCCAAATCGACGTCAGTGTGTTCGGCGCCTTACGTGCTAATTTTAGCGTTAATAGGGCCGATGATACAGATTACATGAGCGACAATGACATTTTAGGAATTTCAAAAGATAAGTATATTGATATAGTGGATAATGTTGATCAGATGGTGTGTGATGCGGAGGAATAAGTTGCATATTCTAAAGGGGAGTTTGCCCATTTGGAAAAACTTGTACGAGACTAAAAAAACTGATATATCCTAGCTGCAAAGAAAAGTACACGGTCTTATACACTGCATTTACAATGCTATAAATGAAGGCGACATACGGATGGTCCGATGTGAGGTTCCAAGCATTACTTAATTTGCCGAAGGACCTGGTGTCAGAAAAAAATAAGATTCCTACCAATGTATTCTAGGGTTGAATATAAAGAAAATATATGCATGCATGAAAGATTGTGTTTTATTTCGTGGAGAATATATATGTAGACCTTTTATAGACTACATATCAACGTATGGTTGATCGATCTAGGCCACGTGACCTAGTTTGTCCAACCATGTGCCGATTTGGACTGATCGACGTATAGTCGGCCGAATTAGGCCACATGGCCTATGTGTTAGGCATAGTGTCAGTCCTTGACCGAACTAGTCAATGGCCCTAATTTGGTCGATGATTGACTGAACTATGTCGATATGGTCTAGTACCGCCAATGATGTGCCGACATGTGACTAATTTTGCGATTTTTTTGAAATCGTGTAGTAGTGTAGTAGAATTGATTTTTTTAAAAAATATTATTTAAATAAAATCGCCCGTCAAGTCTCCCGGCTTTTAAGTCAATCGCAAGGATTCCGCATCTAGCCCAGACCGAGCGAGGAGAGTAAAGAACGTCGCGAGCTTAAAAGTCTTCGAACTCAATTTACACATTTCACACGAACCATACAGTATTAAAAATATTCTGTTCTACGAACAAATTTATTTTTAACGTAAAATTAATAAATTATTGGTGAGATCAACGGATATACTTATTTATCTATCTATTATCAATATATGGGAAAAACAAGCAACCATCATTTACAATATATATATTTAGAACCTAAACACGTTCATCAAAGAAAAGAAAAATATAGATGTTAGATTGTAAGCATGACCAGATTATAACGATGCAGGTTGATCGTATAATTGTATATAAAATACATCCATATTTATAATATAAATTAATGAAAAAATAGAGGCAAGTGTTCTATATTAAATTCAAGGGAAAATTACTCAAATGGCATTATAATTTTTAGAAATTGCCTACATGTCACTGTCAGTGACTGTGGCGACCCCCATATGTCAGCTAAATTTAATTATAATCATAGTTGTTATGGCGTCGCCATATCGTCGCCATATCGTCGTGGCGGAAAATTGCAATTCGCCACGCCACGCCATATCGCCCGAAGACCTATGGCGAGCGCCACAGGAGCGTGGCGTCGCTATGGCGTTGCGTGGCGCCCGCCACGGCCGTGGCGCCCGACATACAGAAGGGAGAGAGAGAGGAGAAAGCAAGCAGCACAGCGAGGCGCAATGAGGCTGGACGCGGCGCGGCCAGGCCAGGCGTGGCACTGCCAAGCGCGACGAGCGGCGCGGACGGGGCATGCGTGGCACGCCCAACCGCGACAAGCAGCGCACGACACGACCAGGAGCTCCGGTGCGGAAGATGACGGAGAGGAGGGAGAGGAGTGCGGCGGCCGGCGGCTGAGAGGGAGGTGAGAGAGAGAGGGGGGAGGGGATTGTGTGGCGGCGGCGGGAGGGAATGGGAGGTGAGAGAGAGAAAGGGAGGGGTTGAAAAAATTAGGGTTAGGAAATGACTTTAAATGTTTAGATTGGGCTTTAAATGGGCTATTGGATCAAATTTATAAAAAAATTATTAAATGAACATTTAAATATAATATTAGACATAATTTTATATATTTTATTACAATTTTAATTATATATTTTTATTTTATAAGATTTATAAATTAACATTATTGCAACTTGATATGCAATTGCTATTTTTATAATACTATATTACTATTCTTATTTGCAATTTAGTACTTATATATTGATATATTTTTTAAAATCCTTAAATTCTATAAGCCATTTTTCTATATTGCACTACAACAAAACAGAACATTTTCGTCGGCTAATTTAACTTCCGCCGGCTTTTGGGCAAGCCGACGGAAGTTAAATAACTTCCGTCGGCCTCCAGGAGCCGACGAAAGTTAAGTTAACTTCCGTCGGCTTCTCACAGTGGCCGACGGAAGTTAGCGGGGGATTTTTCCGCGGCCGATCGAAACTTCCGTCGGCTTTAATGCTGGCCGACGGAAGTTAGGGAATTTATTCCCCAACTGCGCGCGCGTACAGGGAGCCCTAACTCCCTATACACGCGCGCACAGTACTCCCGGCCTGTTCCCCGCCACCGCCGCTCCTGCGCCCGCCGCCTCCCGCCGCCACCGGCCGACCACCGCCGCCTCCGGCCACCCGGTCCCGCGCGCCGCCCGCTGCCGCCGCCTCCCAAGCCGACCCGCGCCGCTCCTCCCCGCCGCCTCTGGCCGGCCGCCGCCGACCGCCGCCGCCGCCGGCCAGCCGGTCCCACGCGCCCGCCGCCGCCTCCCACGCCGACCGCCCGCGCCGCTCCTCCCCGTCGCCTCTGGCCGGCCGCCAACGATTGCCCGCCGCCGCCTCCGGCCGCTGCCCATCGTCGCCGGCCCTCGCCGCCCGTCGTCGTCGCCCGTCGTCGCCCGTCGCCGCCCGTCGATCAAGTAAGTGTGCCACCCGTCGCCGCCACTAGTTTAACTTTTGAGTAATGTGCTTAATTAGTTGATGAATGAATGATTAATGTGCTTAAATTCCTGTTGTTCCAAAATTATTGTGCCATGCATATACACTTATGTGAAGACAAGTTCTGCAACTACTACTGTGATGGATTGTTATTATTTTTAATTATGTTACTCTGTAGTTGTAAGTTGTAACCATATTTGCAGTCAATGTTTACAAATCGCCTAGTCGAACCTAGTCGCCATGGTACCGACCAGAAAACTAATCGCGATTAGTCGATTTTGGTCGTTCTATTTAATTATTCCATATATTTTAGGAAATTTACATAATATATATATATACATTATATAGTATATGACAAAAAATATCTAGGTATGGGCCAAATTTCCAGCCATTACTTATTAGCCCAAAAATAAAACTGAAAAGCCCAAGCCCATTAACTAAACCCTAGCTTCACTCCTCACATCTCCCCTCTCCCTCACAGCCACCACAACCCTAGATCCTCACATCTCCCCTCTCCCAAACAACATTCGGCGCCGGCTTCTCCTCTTGCTCCCGCTCTCGCCCCCGCCGGCTTCTCCCAAACAACCGTCGTCGCTCTTCAGAAACCCCGGAGGTGGATCGGATGAGGGAGGAAATGAGGCAGGAAATGAGACGACGCGACGAGTACTATACCACCTGCTTAGCACAACAGCAGGCGATGATCCAAGTAAGTTTAGTTTGGAGTGTTGTAGTTAAAAAGTATTCAGAAATAGGTTTAGAACTAACTGATTATATTACAACATGTGTAGCAACTAGCCCAGCAGCATGGTGGATTTGACATGTCCAATTTCCAACCACTACCTCCCCCGCCACCACCATTATATTCTACATCACCTGAGGTACCTCCTGACATATCGTTACTTCAGATACTTAAGTTAGTGTTTAGAAGAGTAGTTGAGTTAATTCGTTCTCTAATTTTGTCTATTTCTTCAGACTTTCCGTACGCTTGGCCAGGATGGAGCCTCTCGGGCAAATGTGGATGAAGCGGGAGGCAGCGGCGGCACCCACGACCCAAATGTGGGTGAAGCGGGAGGCAGCGGCGGCACCCACGACCCAAATGTGGGCGATCAGTGAGTATATGGACAAATATGACTTTGTATGTGGCTCTCGCTGTGTTTTGTGAATTTGTATGTGACTTTGGATGTTATATGTGAATTCAGATGTGTACTGTGACTTTGGATGTGAATTCAGTTATATTATGTGATTTTGGATGTGATGTGTGAAGTGTGGATGTGAATTTGGATGTGAGATGTGATTTTGTATGTTATATGTGAAGTTTGAATGTGATTTTGGATGTGAAATGTGAATTTGGATGTGTATTGTGAATGTGATTGAAATTGTGGTTGGATGTGAGTGTGAGTAGGGGAACCAGGAAAAAATAAAAAAAATACCAGCTAACTTCCGTCGGCTTTTACCAAAGCCGACGGAAGTTAGCCGCCCCTAACTTTCGTCGGCCAGGCTGACCGACGGAAGTTAGCGCCCCCTGCTGACGTGGCAGAGTTCGGGGCTAACTTCCGTCAGCGGCCGACGGAAGTTAGCGTTTTGCCGACGGAAGTTAGCTTCTTCCGTCGGGAAAGGGCTAAAGTTGCCTGTTTTGTTGTAGTGTTGGTCACCACGCTGATGTGTCTATGGCAACGCCACGCCGCGCGCCATAAGCGCTGTAAAGTTGTGAATGTGCTAGGTCGCCGCGCATTGCCGTGTCGCCGTAACAGCTATGATTATAATGCAAATAAACTTATGAGTTGCACGATGGATGTGCGAGGAGCCAACGGGTGATGCTGTATCGGTAAGGATTTACCTGTTATTCGAGCTGATTAGACCCAAAAACAATTTCCATGCAAACGAATACAGTACAGCCTAAACAAACATGTGTAAGGTTTTCACTTAACCTTGTAATCTATTACAGACTGAAATGAGTCCAACCAAACAGCTCTTTATATGTATTATATATTGTCAAATAAACTTTATATATATTGTTAGTTTATATATCGGGTAGATGTATGCCCGTATCTAATAACCTTCAGAATAAGTTTAATTTGGGGGCATTGAAGACGCTTCCGTTCTCCCATTTAACCCGAACCATTATCCATTGCTACAGTACGCCAAAGCGATTCGAAATACGACTACAATAATTCATGGCATCGGCCAGGGCTTAACAGATTTGACAATATTGGCAAATCAGCTTTAGGAGTTGAGACAGGGGTTGACTCCAAATCATGGTATCATGGTTCTAATCTGTGCTCTCTATGCTACAGTTTAAAGGTAGATAAGATTAGAAATAGCAATTCATTCCCTCGCTAACTATTCCCGAACAGGATTAGAGGTTGCACTTTGATATACACAGTACACTATTGAGTCCGTATGCGATAAATTGGAATGGAAAATGGTAGAACGCATCGGTATTATGGGTCACGCTTGTTCAATTAATCTTTGATGCATGAATATAAATACTCCTAAGCCCAGCTATGACCGGCCAATTACACCAACGGAATTATAGGCTATCTCCAATTGTTAGTGCTAATATAGATGCTTAGAATGAGAAACAAGTTAAGCATCTATCTTAAGAGCCTTATGCCTCAATGCAAAAATATATAGTAGTGCTATATATATTGGTTAATTAGTTGCTACAACTACTTGGTTAACCATGCATTTCTTCAACTACTTTGACTAAGCACACACTAAGAACCGGTGCTAAAGTAAGCAACACCTCTTAGCGCTAAGCATTTATGATGGCAAAAAAAAATCCAGTTTTTTCTCTAAGCACCATTGCAAGCTTCCCATTGAAGATGCTCTTAGAAGATTATATGTTTATTTCAGTTTGGAATTAAAATAAACAAAATAATTTATTATGTCACTTTATTATAATTTAGAGAATAGATTATAATAATCTAATAAGCTGGTTTAATCAAATTTTTTCTATAAATTGAATTGTTATAATTCACTGAAATAAACGCAGACCGTTAAACTAACAAGCTAACAGGAAGTCATGCATGCCAGAAATAGAAGACATGCACACAAAATAGCAGGCGGACGCAAAAATGGAAGTCTGCATTGCCATTGGAAAGGGAAGAATATATACAGATTTAAGGAAGGCTACTTGACTATTTAAATCTCAACCGCTAGATCATATAAATTAGATCGGATGATCTATATTGATTTAGGGTACTATAAAATTAGTCGAAGAATTGAAAATCAAGAAGTATACTAATAACAAAGAATACTGATAAATCATATCCGAAACATAAATGTGCAAAGCCAGCTAGCAAATCATCGGTGAGCAACTGAGCCCACGAGGCCACTAGATCGATTACCAGGACGTAAAATCATGTTAATTACATGAAAAAAGATGGAATCAATTGGCAAACGAACCCGACGAACGTGTTGTGCCAGTGGTAGCCGAAGAGGGGACGCCGCTGTTAGAGGAGGAGATGCCGGAGAGACTGTAGTCGCCCACGGCAAAGTTCCCGGGCGAGGCCATGTACATCTGCGGCGAGAGCGCCGGCAGCTTCGCGTCGTCCGACTGCAGGACATGCATGGCCTGCGCGATGGACGACGGTCGCCCATTCTGGTCGGGGTGCGCGCACCACAGCCCGACGACCAGCGCGCGCTCTATCTGCCGCTCGTTGTCCTCGGCGCCGCTCCGCAGTCGCTCGTCCGCCGCGTCGATGGTCGCGTTCCGGCCGTAGAATCCCCACACCCATTTCAACAGAATGAATGGCGGCGCGTCTTCGTGCAGGACTACAGGCGGCCGGCCTGATACTAACTCGAGGAGGACGACGCCGAAGCTGTAGATATCCGACTGCGTGCTCGGCCGGCGTGTGTTCACGAACTCCGGGTCGATGTACCCGGCGGTGCCGAGCACGTTCTTCGTCGTCTGCGATCCTTTGCCGTGGTCGATGAGCTTGGCAAGCCCGAAGTCACCTAGCTTGGTGTTATACGACGAGTCGAGCATGATGTTGCTCGGCTTGATGTCGCCGTGCACGACGCATTGTTCCCACTCTTCGTGAAGGTAATAAAGGGCAGATCCTAATCCCACGATGATCTTGTACCTATCGATTACAATGTAACACACGATTAATTTTGCCCATTTGAATACTGGTTTATTAATGGGTTTCATATTGTTTGAGTTAAATTTTAATCTTATCACATCGGCACATCGGATATCCGGATGTTAATTAGGAAAATTAAGCATAAACTAATTATAAAACTAATTGCAGAACCTCATGTTAATTCGCGAGATAAATCTATTAAATCTAATTAGTTTATGATTTAACAACGTGATGCTATAGTAAAAATGTATTAACAATGGATTAATTAGATTTAATAGATTTGTTTCATTAATTAGTCTTGAGGTTAAACGATTAGTTTTATAATTAATTCGTATTTAATTCTTATAATTACTATGGAGTATATGATGCAGCAACTTGTTATCTAAGGTATCTTAATACAATATTACAATATATTCAATATGAATAAAAAATAGGGAAAATTACTCACATGTCATTATAATTTTTAGAAATTGCCTACATGCTACTGTCAGTGACTGTGGCGGCCCCCATCTGGCAGTGACACAACGATGACATTTTGGCAAACCGTAAAAATCATAATGGCACAGAAAAAATTAACCCTAAAAAATATGGAATCGTAGAAAGCTATCGTACCTCTCTGACCAAGTTAGAAGCTCGTCAGTGTTATAGATGTGCTTGCTAGGCTCCCTTCTGGCACAAGCTCGTAGACAAGCAGGAGCCCCTTGCGGCTGTCACACCAGCCAAGCAACCGCACCAGGTTCCGATGCCTGAGATGGCTTATGATCTTCACCTCTGCCTCGAACTCCTTTCTCCCCTGCGAGGACTCCTCCGGCGACAACATCTTTATCGCCACCGGAACGGCGCCTTCCGGCTGATCGTCACTTCGGAGGAGACCCCGATACACACTGCCGAAACCACCTCGGCCGAGCTTCCTCTCCTCGGCGAAGTCGCTCGTCGCGTCGGCGAGTTCGCGGTAGTGGTACCGCTTCGGGCCGGTCACCCCTCTCTCGAGCTCGGCTCTGGCGTCGTCCACGTCGTGTTGCTCGTCGTCGGACTCCGTGTCGACAGTGGCGCCGCCATTTGTTGGCTTTCTCAGTTTCTCCTCGGTTTCTTCCAAAGCCATAGCAGCACACCGGCAACCGCGCACACGACGACGACAGGAACTAGTACCATGACCAACAATTTGATGGAAGGCTCGGATTTGATGGGTTTTGGTAAAAGATATTCCTTAGGTTGGAGAGTGGAGCTGAATGACCAGGAGTCCAGGACTTTACCCGATGCAACTCGGCAACCTCGCCGGTGGCCGCGGAGAAGCCCACGGCCACCTCCTCCGGCAAAACCTTGCTGAGGTCTATGGTCAAATTGACATGGTACAAGGTATTGTTGATTCGGAGGTCGACTGCCAACAATTTTGTCCCATTGTCGTAGTTCACCGTGGCATTGTTAATGGTGGAAGTGGAACTGTTCGATACGAGTTGCGCCGGCGGAATCGTGTCCGTGGTCACCACCGACTTGATGGAGTTGACATCGATGCCGACGTGCTGGGTGTGGGCCGTACTCTCGTCCCACTCCTCGTTATAGAAGGTATCGAACTCAACGGCCACGGCACGACGGTCACCAGTCAAGGTGTTGTTGCAGTTGCCGTCGAAGAGGCCGAGGCTCCCGCCGGCGGCGCCCAATGCCACCGGTTCGTAATGGGTGAGGAAGAAGATCATCCCGTCGCCAGGCGGAAACTTACTGCTCCCCTCGTCAATCGTGATCTGGAAGGAGAAGTTGGTGGTGAAGCTAGCCAGCTCGCCGGTGGCGTTGTCCCAGAGCGGCACAGGCCAGGGTTAACCTTATCAGTGATAAATTTCCGATAAATCCGATATATCCGTATTATCATTAAGGTCCGATATATCAAGCTTATCACCCAAAAATTTTGGAATTTTGAAAATAAATTTGAAATTTTATCTCGTGACTCTCCAGCTTTCTCCGAGTATCAATTTAAAAGCAAATCAATGGTAAATTCTTCATTTGAATTTGAAATTTTTTCTACTATCAAAATACAACGTATATTACACCGTGAAAAAATTTCAAAATTTTCCGGAACAATTTACTATTTTAAATTTATTAATTATATATCTATGATTTATATTAAAATAAGTCAAATTTGAACTACGAGTGCATGAAATAATTAAACAAAATTTATAAAAAAATCATATTCATATTTTTTAGTCCATTTGTAGGCCTTAACCACTAAATTGAAAGAAATTTTGAAAAATCTAGGTTGCGACACTCGATTGGCAATGTGGAGCTTCATGGTTTTTTAATTCTAAAAATATCAAATAAAGTCTAAAAAACAAGATATTTGTCGTGTTGTTACAATTTGACATTTAGATACTACGATAAAAATTGAAAAATATTCCGAGAATTTTGTAATGCATGATGTTAAGAAAGGAGGAGAATCTCCAATGATTAATTAGGATTTAAAGAATGAATAAGATGAGTTTGAAATCAAATTGATGGTTAAGTCTTTGTTTGAACTTGAAATTTTTCTACTATAAAAATACAATGTATATTATCCTATGAAAAAAATTTAAAATAAGTCAAATTTGAACTACAAGTGCATGAAATAATTAACCAAAATTTATTAAAAAATAATATTCATATTTTTAGTCCATTTCTAGGGCTTAAACACTAAATTAAAAGAAATTTTGAAAAATTTAGGTTGCGACACTCGATTGACAATGCAGAGGTTCATGGTTTTTTAATTCTAGAAAAATCAAATAAATTCAAAAAAACGAGATATTTTGCATGCTGTTACAATTTGACATTTATATAGTACGATAAAATTTAAAAATATTCTGAGAAATTTATAATGCAGGATGTTAAGAAATGAGGAGATTCTCCGATAATTAGTTATGATTGAAAAAATGAATAAGATGAGTTTGAAAGAAAATTAAAGGTTAAATCTTTTTTGAACTTGAAATTTTTTATACTATCAAAATACAACGTATATTATCCCATATAAAAGATTGATATTTTTCCAGATAAGTTTATTATTTTTAATTTATTAATTGTATTTCTAGGATTTATATTAAAATAAGTTACATTTGAACTACAAGTGTATGAAATAATTAACCAAAATTTATAAAAAATTATATTCATATTTTTGGTCCATTTGTAGGCCTTAACCACTAAATTTAAAGAAATTTTGAAAAATTTAGGTTGCGACACTCGATCGGCAATGCAAAGCTTCATGGTTTTTTAATTATAAAAAATCAAATAAAGTGTAAAAACCGATATATTTGTTATGCTGTTACAATTTGACATTTAGATCCTACGATAAAAATTTAAAATATTCCGAGAAATTGTTAATGCAGGATGTTAAAAATGAGGAGATTCTACAATGATTAATTATGATTTAAAGAATAAATAATATGAGTTTGAAAGTAAATTAACCGTTAAATATTCATTTGAATTCAGTTTACTATTTTTAATTTATTAATTGTATTTCTAGGATTTATATTAAAATAAGTCAAAAGGAACTGCGAGCGCATGAATTTATTAACCAAAATGTATAGAAAATCATATTTTTATAAATTATTGAGTGTAGTTTTTGATGTTACAAAATTTAGAAATGATATATGTTTATTTCTGTGTAAAATAATAAAAAATTTTAAAATTTGGCCGAAATTTTTTGTCTATCACCGATAGAATTCCGATAAATCCGATATTCCCGTTTATCACCGACCTCCGATATTTGTTATATATCGATATAGTAAACCCTGGCACAGGCTGCGCATACCAAACCGCGCCCGTGCTGTTGGTTATGTTTTTCGAGCGGTCGTTTAATGTCAGCTCGATCATTCCGGAGTGGATGGAAGCGGCGCCTGCTGTCCTTATGATGTTGCTTATGTCTGTGGGCTGCTGCTTGGACAGGTCGAGGTCGAAGGTCTGGGGTGGCATATGGTACGTGGTTGCATAGCGCCAGCAAGAAGCAGAGGGAGACGACAGCGAATGGGTAGGGCGGCGAGCTCGCCGCAGCCATTGTTGGTGCTTGGCAACAATGTCCGGTGGACGGCTCTGGCTCACCACTCTGATCTGGCTAACAGCTAGCTCATGGCCTTTGCTTTTTATGGGCTCTATCATTCAAAGTCAAGGTCTCCGGTTGTATATCAATAGATGGATGCCCTTGTCACTTGTCAGCATGCATCGTTGAGGTGGTTTGAAATGTGTGGATTTAGGGATTTCGATCATCACATAAGCAAAAGAACAAACGATACTTAAGGTAGAAGAACATTTTTTCTTATGCATATGTAAGAAGTTTAATTATAGAGTTGTTGAGAAACCATAATTTTAGTATTAATTTTGTTAACTCAAATTTCCCATATAATTATATAGTACGTACTAGTGTGTTTTTTATCGGTTTGCTATTACGAAAATGATATATTTTC
The DNA here is from genome assembly GCA_019279435.1 of Zizania palustris. Lineage (NCBI taxonomy): Eukaryota > Viridiplantae > Streptophyta > Magnoliopsida > Poales > Poaceae > Zizania > Zizania palustris. The sequence goes on along the minus strand of JAAALK010000287.1, from coordinate 14,599,253 downwards.
TCATAATAAAAAGTTTCTACATGTGTTTCATCTGGCCCACTCTCTCATGGTATATGACGCTGCCATCAGATAAATGTGTTATACTACGTAATTTATAAAAAGCTAATTAAACGCGTGTAGGTGGTAATTTACACTGTAAATTACACATGCACGTATAAGTACATTATCTTGACTAGTTCGTTAACCGGTGCTTCCAGACATGCTATAAATATTTATATATAACTCGTATAGCTGAAAGTAGATAATTTACTTATATATTAATGACTAGTGGATCCAGCTATTTTGTTAATTGGGTTGAATGGATCCAAAACCTTAGTCGTCGTAGCTCTAGTTGGGCTTGACCAGTAGACTTGGTTTGGAGGTTACACACTCTAATATTTAGCCCAATTAGAAACGATCCAGAATTAAATTATACGAATTGGTTCACAAGAAATTATCGACTACTGGTATATATGTAACCGTGAGTGCTCGCTGTTTATATGAATACTTCTTAAAATATAGTCTTGGTCTATGAGTTTCAAAATTTGAGATTAATAAATATAAACTTGCACTTGACCGGTGCTCTAAATTGATTTTTAATAATTTAATAATTATGAAATTCATAATCGATAGAAATGAAGTTGGCCAGATTTATAGAAAAAGTTCTGCTAGATTTACTCGTTAGATAAAGTTTTTTTCTAGTACTTGAGTGGCGCATGACGTTTTTTCTTCACCACTACTAGTTTGGGAATGTTGGGATATTAATTGCCAATAACATTTTTGCCATTTTATCTAAAATTATTTCTAGCGAGATAAAAACAAACGGAATTTTTTGGTTCGTTTTAAAAAATGGAAACAAAAATGATTATATAGAAATGAAAAGAGAACAGATCGAACATCAATTTTATATTTTTTCTATGGTACATAAATTTTGGCCCCTCTTATTATAATATATAGAAGTTGAAGTTTGCACAGCGCGCGGCGACTATCAAACGATGACAAAAGTGTGTGAAATGTCAATTATATTGCCTGATGATCGAGTAGCAGATCGATTTGTTTTAAAATATGGATGGGCAATCAATTTAACTGAATGCGCACCAAGTTGGAATTAAACTTTATGCTCATGTGTTCATCAGTACGCATACTGCATACACGTTACATCATATCGGTCCCAGCAGGATGTGCTAGGAAATCAAAATAATCGAAGGCCCCTGACCAAGTCAGTTTCGTCTCTTCGGGCAACATAATTAGCTGCATGCAGTTGACTGTCGTCTTAGCCTGCCCCGCAGGGGCGAACCTAGGGACATACCGGGTGCGCCTCCGCGTGCCGTGAGATACATGAGATTAAATAAAGAAGTATTAGCGTGCATTGTCACCAAAAAAATTTAGCGGAGCAACGGAGAAGGTGCCTCTTTTTTACGAAGAGGTCATTAGTTTGATCGTCATAGGTTTTTTGTTGTCCGTGTTCCGCCTATTTCATATATGCTTTTAGTGACTAAACTAGATTAAACACTTTTTTGTTTCTAACTATATATCATAATGAAAATATTAGCGAATCACCAAATAGTCCACCCAAGTGTGGGGTACTAGAGGTGCACTACGAGAAAACATCTCTATACCGAGTACCTAGTTTTTTTGCCGAGCGTATTTTTTCAGGCACTCGACAATGAGAGTTGTTCACTGAGCACCGGCAAAATGCAATCGGCTAAAAGTGAAAAATACACTGTACAAAGTCTCTGGAGCTGGGCTGCATCGTTCCGATTTCTGGCGAAGAGGTGAGTCCCGCCACCCCCGACGATTGTATCAACTAGGTTAGTATCCTCACGGCTACATCAGATTGATCTCTTGAGGTGAACATCGAAACAGTATGATCGTCAGTTTCATGGTGTATTGACTAGATCTAAGGCTGCATCAGATTGTTCTCTTAGATTGATGCGATCTAGGTGTGATAGTTTGAGGCTTCATCGACTGAGTCCGATATCTCTTGCTATTATATCTTTTTTATGCTGTATACCGTTCATCTAAATAAAGAATGTTCGATACTTTGATATATTATTAAGATCATCGTGATTAGCTACTGTCTTGATTAGGTCTGATCTAGTTATTGTGATGATTTTCATGATATAGACATGTTATCTGGCATGTTTTATTTATTTTCGTCGAAGAACAAACCGATAGGTTATTTTCAATTCAACGCCACATCTTATTCGCCATCGAAAAGCGCTCATCAACCTATATGTGTAAATTGTCCATCTCATCGGTTGATGCCACACTCGCCCGATTGTTTCACCCATGGTCATCGGCCCTATGGTCGATCAACATGATATTCCACGATTATTCCATCCTCATTGCGGTCATCGGCTTGATAGTCGATAAGCTATGCTATTGATTATTTTTTTCATGTTTCCTTATCAGTTGTAGGGTCAAACAGATTGGCACACCTTGAACCCCTTTTTTCTAAGAACGTAGGACCTGAACTAGAGTTAAGTAGATTTCCCAGGCCACGCGTGTGTCAAAGTGTGACAAAAAATGCACCAACCGCTTTTTGGCACGCATAGTGGGACGCCAGACTTCACCCATCGGTCAGACAAGACTCAAAACAGTAACACCATTGGAGTAACAGATGGCGGGGTTGGACCAATCCACAGTAAACAACCCAAGTTCACCCTATAAAGACGACATCGACAAAACAGATGGTAAACTCGGCCAGGGTTTCGCCGTGACCGATAACCTTCAAGAAGTAGACATCAGACCCAGTGACAGGCTGAGGCTGTAACGACCCGGGTTCTCACGAACCACAAATTCATTGAATATAAATGAAATGTCATTATTACAAGACGATCACAGCTGACAACGAATTAAAAGGAAATAAAACGAGTACGTAGCTCATAGGCTACACTGATTACAAATCAAAATAAAGCGGAAGCAAAATGATTCAGCTGCAGAACGCCTTGGCTCCAAGGATCTGACTCCTCGCCTGGGATGCTACTCCTGGACTTCTTCTTCGTACACGACATCTAAAAGAATTAGCCCACGAGGGGTGAGTACAAAGTACTCAACAAGCCACGGACATGCATATAATGATGGCTATTGAACAAGGATGCATAACTAGGCTATTTGCGTAAAAGCAGATTAATTGTTATTTAATATTTAATGAGCAGTGTTAAACATAAATAAACATGCTGAATTAAATAACAGAACTTAACTTTCCACTACCTCGAGTTGCACACCTGTGCCCACTCGCTCTTTCAAACCCATACTGATCATGACATGCAATTCACAACTTCAACACTGAAAGCTAACTGCGGAGAACATCACTTGGCCGCCCGTAACCGTGGGCACGGCATTTCGAAAAGTTATACTCTGATCAGAGGTGTACTAATTTACCCACAAGGCACTCGCTCCCGCACACAACAGTGTGTCGAGATGACACCACGTCACCCCGAAGGAACTCATGCCAAAACCTTTCGCATGTCTGGCTCAGCAAGAGGACAACCTCACTAGGTTTCATCGACGCTCCACTGGGATCTCACTCATAACGTCTGAGTAGACCCCGATTGGTAGACGTGCGACCCCCATTAGTGCCTCGTCAGCACAAGTCATCACTGGGCAACTCCCGATAGATGATCTTGTCTCCTCCGCTCGGTGCATCCGGCTGAACCGACCCATACTACGGATTAGGCCTTACCCATAGACTTGTGGCTAGCACGATTATGCTTCGCGACAGATCCCGCAGACCGGTCCTTATAGTGCCCCGGGTGCGACCACCAATGCACTAGCTTGCACCCGGAACCCACCATGCACAACATCACTTCGACTCCACAATGCTTTCCACAATTCAGAAATCGACGAGACGAGACTTATATATATCCAAAGGGGTTTAGAGAAAATAACCTGACGACTAAAATTAATTATATTAAAGCTAGCATTAATGCGCCTAAATTATACAGCGCTAACTATTAACGACACTGGCGACAAGGAGGAGGTGATACAAGCATGGCTTGGGTTTACACTTCAGGGAGCAAAACTATATATTAACTAGATAAACTACAAAGTGAACAGTTTATCGCTAATGCAATATTTAACCTATGGGTTATAGCGTTTATTGCGAAAAATAGGTTCAACATGATCAACTATGTCCACAAGAGGGTCCGGTGACTTGCCTTGATCCTCGTAGCAAAGATTCGGGTCTTCGGCGGCAATCGGCAATTCGTCGGTCGCCTCGACTTCGACTACAAAGCATCGAGAGAACAAAACAATTAAATAACAGTACAATCTTCCATACAAACAGTACAAAATAATTACATCAGCATGTAGAAAATAATTTTATGAACATTTGGAAATTTGAATGGGCTCAATCGGAGTTATTTTGAATTTAATATGCATTTTACAAGATTTAATCAATTTCTGCCAGATTTTAAACCTAAATTCATCGGAAACGGTCCACGGTGGACTGGTGGACCGACGCACGCGCGCACTTGGTCCACGGTGGACCACAGACTGCGCGCACCGCGAGTTCACGGCGAACCGAGCGCACGGCGCTCCCGCGCACCGGCGCCATGGACCGGGCCAGCCACAACCATCCGATGGCCATCGGACGACTGGCCACGCGTCCGGCACGGCACACGCACACGGGGTGCCCAGGGGGGTCTTCTTCCCCGGCTCCGGCCACAGCGGCGAGCGGCAACGCCGGCGAGCGGCGGCCCTAGGGTCTAAGGCAATCGCAAAAATGGATAGAGGGGAAAGCGGGGGTCACGGGGGTACCTAGGGCGGCGGAGGTCGAGGACGGAAGGAGGCCAGCGGCGAGCTTTGGGCGGCGGCGCGTTCGGGCGGATGGCGGCGGGATGGCCGAACGAAGGTGACGCCGGGGATCAGCGGGGGACGGCGAGGGCGAAGGAGCCGACGGCGGAGGCGGAGGCGGTCACCGGCGGCGGCAAGGCGCGGCCGGAGGCGGAAACAGAGGCGGCGGTGAGCTTTGGGGCGAAGCGAATCCCGGCGAAGAGGAGCGACGAAAGCGAAAATGGGCAACGGATTCGGTTGCGGCGCGATATATAGGAGCCGGAGGGAGGGGCGCGGACGTCGAGAACGCGGGGGCGCGGCGCCGGCGAAACCGAAAATCGGTTGCGACGGGGGAGGAAAGAGAGAGAGGGTGGGGCGCGGGCGGCCGGCGCGAAGAAGAAGGGGATCCGGCCGACAGGCGGGGCCCGCACGCAGGAGGGGCTGGCGACCTGACAAGCGGGGCCCGGCGGCCAGAGAGAGAGGAGAGGGGAGGCCAGCGTGGGGGAAAGCGCCGACATGCGGGCCCCACGCGGCAGAGAGAGAGGGGAGGGAAGCAGGCTGCGGGCCGGTCGGGCCGAAAGCGAGGGAGCGGCCCACTAAGGGAAAAAAATAGTTTTTCGAATTAATTTAATTCCAGAAAATAGTATTAAATTTTAAAATATGAATTTGAATTCTAAAAATTTCCAAAATAATTTTATAAAATATTTTAAGGTTCAAGAACCCTAACAAAATTATAAAATTTCAAAATTCAATATTTTCAGCTAAGGGTTTTAAATTGCAAAGCTTTTCATCCTTTAAATAAATTTAAATTTTGAAATTCGGTTTGAAATTTTCGGTTTGACAGTTTGAAAAATAAGGGTGTTACAAACCTACCCCCCTTAAAGAGAATCTCGTCCTCGAGATTCGAAACGACCTTCGAACAACTCGGGATGCGAAGCCTTTAACTCGCCCTCTTTTTCCCACGTCGCTTCCTCTGGTGAATGGTTACTCCACTGAACCTTGCAGAACTTGATAACCTTGCTCCTTGTAACTCGCTCATTGGTATCCAGAATGCGGATAGGCTTCTCCACATAAGTCAGATCTTCTTGAATCTCCAACTGCTGATGATCGGCTTGCTCAGTAGGCACGCGAAGGCATTTCTTCAACTACGAGACATGAAACACATTGTGTACACCTGACAACGACGCTGGTAGCTCAAGCTCGTAGGCAACCTCTCCTCGGCGATGGGTAACCAAGAACGGACCAACAAAGCGAGGAGCGAGCTTGCCTCTCATGTTAAACCTTTGAGTACCACGAAGCGGGGTCACTCGGAGATAAACATGGTCTCCTTCTTTAAAAGACAAATCTCGGCGACGAACATCGGCATAACTCTTTTGACGAGACTGAGCTATCTTCAACCTGTCCTGAATAACCTTGACTTTGGCTTCGGCTTCACGAAGGATATCTGTCCCAAAAACCTGACTTTCTCCGGTCTGATCCCAAAGCAGAGGGGTTCTGCACTTGCGACCATACAGAGCTTCAAACGGTGACATTTGTAGACTAGCCTGATAACTGTTGTTGTAGGAAAACTCGGCATACGGCAAATTTTTATCCCAAGAACCTCCAAAGTCTAAGGCACAAGCTCTTAACATGTCTTCGAGAATCTGATTAACTCTTTCTGTCTGACCATCTGTTTGAGGATGATATGCTGTACTGAAATTTAACCTGGTACCAAGCTCTTCTTGCAGGTTCTTCCAGAACTTTGAAGTAAACTGACTTCCTCTATCTGAAATGATATTCTTTGGAACACCGTGCAAACACACTATCCGAGCCATATACAGTTCTGCTAACTTTGGTCCACTGTAAGTTGTCTTGACTGCTATAAAGTGAGCCACTTTAGTCAAACGATCAATGATCACCCATATCGAATCATTACCTGCTTGAGTTCTGGGCAGACCGGTAATAAAATCCATACCGACTTCTTCCCACTTCCACTCGGGAACCTTAAGAGGCTGTAACAGTCCTGCTGGCCTTTGGTGTTCCGCTTTGACCCGCTGACAAGTGTCACACATGGCCACATATTCGGCGATCTCTCTTTTCATACTAACCCACCAATACTTCTCTTTTAAGTCCTGATACATTTTCATACTTCCGGGATGGATAGAGTACAAGGTATCATGGGCTTCCTTTAGAATAATGGTCTTCAACTCTGGCTTATCCGGTACACAGAGATGATTTCCAAACCAAACTGTTCCCATTTCATCTTCCGAGAAACCGGGGGCTTTCCCTTTCCTCATGTTCTTCTTTATATCTGCCATATCTGGATCTTCCTTTTGAGCTTCACGAATCTGATCTTCGAGAGTTGGTTTTGCCTCGAGCGTAGCAAGGTATGCTCGGGTTGTGACTCCTAGATTCAATCTTTCCATCTCACGACACAACATAGGGGCGCTGTCTTGGAGAACTATGGCGTTGCAATACCCTTTTCGACTTAATGCATCTGCCACTACATTAGCTTTGCCTGGATGATAATGAATTCCCATGTCGTAATCTTTAATCAACTCTAGCCATCTTCTTTGCCTTAGGTTCAGATCTGGCTGTGTGAATATATACTTCAGACTCTTGTGATCAGTGAACACTTCACATCTGTTGCCGATGAGGTAATGCCTCCAAATTTTTAAAGCATGTACTACGGCTGCTAGCTCTAGACCATGAGTAGGATAGTTCAGCTCATGAGGGCGAAGCTGACGTGAGGCATACGATACCACTTTTCCATCTTGCATCAATACGCATCCCAGTCCTTGACGAGACGCATCACAATAGACATGAAAATCGCTTCGAATATCCGGCAGAGTCAACACTGGTGCTGAGACTAACTTTTTCTTCAAGGTACGGAAGCTTTCTTCACAATCTGGTGTCCACTTGAACTTGGTGTCCTTCTGAAGCAATCTGGTCATGGGCTTGGCGATCTTAGAGAAGTTCTCGATGAATCGACGGTAATAACCCGCCAATCCAAGAAAACTACGAATCTCGGAAACTGATGTAGGCTACAACCAATCTGTCACTGCTTCAACAGTAGTAGGGTCCACTGCTACCCCTTTATCTGATATGATGTGTCCCAAAAACTTTACTTCAGACATCCAAAACTCACACTTGCTGTACTTGGCATATAGCTGATGTTCTCTTAGCTTCGTCAGAGACAGACGAAGGTGCTCTTCATGTTCTTCTGGGGTCTTGGAGTAAATGAGGATATCATCGATGAACACCACAATGAACTTGTCCAAACAGTCCATGAAGACATTATTCATCATGTTCATAAAGAATGCTGGAGCATTAGTAAGTCCAAACGACATCACTGTATACTCGTACAGACCATATCTTGATGTGAAAGCAGTCTTTGGAATATCTTCCTCTCTGATTCTCAACTGATGGTAACCTGATCGGAGATCAATCTTAGAGAACATTGTAGCTCCTTTCAACTGATCAAACAAATCATCAATGCGAGGCAATGGGTACTTGTTCTTGATGGTGACTTCATTCAAAGCTCTGTAATCAACACACATTCTCTTTGTCTTGTCCTTCTTCATTGCAAAGATTACCGGTGCTCCCCATGGGGAAGTACTCGGCCTGATGTACCCTTTTTGCTCGAGATCTTCAATATTCTTCTTTACCTCCGCTAGCTCATTAGCGACCATTCTGTACGGGCGCTTTGAGATGGGAGTGGTTCCTGGCACAGGGTCAATTCTGAACTCGATGTCCCTTTTTGGCGGCATCCCTGGCAGATCTTCAGGAAAAACATCCATGAACTCTTTGACAACACGCACTTCTTCCAAGGCTATCTGGTTCACCATTGGAGTCTCGGTTGCCTGATGGTGATCTTCAGCAGCTGGTTGACTGGCTCTGGCAGTGCTAGCCTCAGGATTGTCGCTCGGGTTGGAAGACATCTAGAAGGAGATAAGCGGACCCACCCAAGAGGATAACGCGAAAACTTAGAAAAAGGGTGAAAAGGTTTTAATAACAAATTAGCACGTCCTTGGCACTAGTTGCCAAACATGCACACTACAAGCAAACACAAAATCAAGCATACAAACAAACAATCTAACAAATAAGACTAACAACTACGGAAGCTAGCGTTCTAAGGCTCTACCTGCATCTCGCTCGCAAAGACATGCTACAAAAATTTTGAAGTTTGGAGAGGCGACAGAACAGAATAAAACAAGATTAGACAAGAAGTATAAACAAAACTATCCAAGGAAATTGGTTTAGAAGATTTTAAAATAATTCCTATCGACGGTCCAGGGGGCTTCCTACAGTCGAGTCGGCTCTGATACCATCTTGTAACGACCCGGGTTCTCACGAACCACAAATTCATTGAATATAAATGAAATGTCATTATTACAAGACGATCACAACTGACAACGAATTAAAAGGAAATAAAACGAGTACGTAGCTCATAGGCTACACTGATTACACATCAAAATAAAGCGGAAGCAAAATGATTCAGCTGCAGAACGCCTTGGCTCCAAGGATCCGACTCCTCGCCTGGGACGCTACTCCTGGACTTCTTCTTCGTACACGACATCTAAAAGAATTAGCCCACGAGGGGTGAGTACAAAGTACTCAACAAGCCACGGACATGCATATAATGATGGCTATTGAACAAGGATGCATAACTAGGCTATTTGCGTAAAAGCAGATTAATTGTTATTTAATATTTAATGAGCAGTGTTAAACAGAAAAAAACATGCTGAATTAAATAACAGAACTTAACTTTCCACTACCTCGAGTTGCACACCTGTGCCCACTCGCTCTTTCAAACCCATACTGATCATGACATGCAATTCACAACTTCAACACTGAAAGCTAACTGCGGAGAACATCACTTGGCCGCCCGTAACCGTGGGCACGGCATTTCGAAAAGTTATACTCTGATCAGAGGTGTACTAATTTACCCACAAGGCACTCGCTCCCGCACACAACAGTGTGTCGAGATGACACCATGTCACCCCGAAGGAACTCATGCCAAAACCTTTCGCATGTCCGGCTCAGCAAGAGGACAACCTCACTAGGTTTCATCGACGCTCCACTGGGATCTCACTCATAACGTCTGAGTAGACCCCGATTGGTAGACGTGCGACCCCCATTAGTGCCTCGTCAGCACAAGTCATCACTGGGCAACTCCCGATAGATGATCTTGTCTCCTCTGCTCGGTGCATCCGGCTGAACCGACCCATACTACGGATTAGGCCTTACCCATAGACTTGTGGCTAGCACGATTATGCTTCGCGACAGATCCCGCAGACCGGTCCTTATAGTGCCCCGGGTGCGACCACCAATGCACTAGCTTGCACCCGGAACCCACCATGCACAACATCACTTCGACTCCACAATGCTTTCCACAATTCAGAAATCGACGAGACGAGACTTATATATATCCAAAGGGGTTTAGAGAAAATAACCTGACGACTAAAATTAATTATATTAAAGCTAGCATTAATGCGCCTAAATTATACAGCGCTAACTATTAACGACACTGGCGACAAGGAGGAGGTGATACAAGCATGGCTTGGGTTTACACTTCAGGGAGCAAAACTATATATTAACTAGATAAACTACAAAGTGAACAGTTTATCGCTAATGCAATATTTAACCTATGGGTTATAGCGTTTATTGCGAAAAATAGGTTCAACATGATCAACTATGTCCACAAGAGGGTCCGGTGACTTGCCTTGATCCTCGTAGCAAAGATTCGGGTCTTCGGCGGCAATCGGCAATTCGTCGGTCGCCTCGACTTCGACTACAAAGCGTCGAGAGAACAAAACAATTAAATAACAGTACAATCTTCCATACAAACAGTACAAAATAATTACATCAGCATGTAGAAAATAATTTTATGAACATTTGGAAATTTGAATGGGCTCAATCGGAGTTATTTTGAATTTAATATGCATTTTACAAGATTTAATCAATTTCTGCCAGATTTTAAACCTAAATTCATCGGAAACGGTCCACGGTGGACTGGTGGACCGACGCACGCGCGCACTTGGTCCACGGTGGACCACAGACCGCGCGCACCGCGAGTTCACGGCGAACCGAGCGCACGGCGCTCCCGCGCACCGGCGCCATGGACCGGGCCAGCCACAACCATCCGATGGCCATCGAACGGCTGGCCACGCGTCCGGCACGGCACACGGACACGGGGCGCCCAGGGGGGTCTTCTTCCCCGGCTCCGGCCACGGCGGCGAGCGGCAACGCCGGCGAGCGGCGGCCCTAGGGTCTAAGGTAATCGCAAAAATGGATAGAGGGGAAAGCGGGGGTCACGGGGGTACCTAGGGCGGCGGAGGTCGAGGACGGAAGGAGGCCGGCGGCGAGCTTTGGGCGGCGGCGCGTTCAGGCGGATGGCGGCGGACAGCTTCCGGCGGCGGGATGGCCGAACGAAGGTGACGCCGGGGATCAGCGGGGGACGGCGAGGGCGAAGGAGCCGACGGCGGAGGCGGAGGCGGTCACCGGCGGCGGCAAGGCGCGGCCGGAGGCGGAAACAGAGGCGGCGGTGAGCTTTGGGGCGAAGCGAATCCCGGCGAAGAGGAGCGACGAAAGCGAAAATGGGCAACGGATTCGGTTGCGACGCGATATATAGGAGCCGGAGGGAGGGGCGCGGACGTCGAGAACGCGGGGGCGCGGCGCCGGCGAAACCGAAAATCGGTTGCGACGGGGGAGGAAAGAGAGAGAGGGTGGGGCGCGGGCGGCCGGCGCGAAGAAGAAGGGGATCCGGCCGACAGGCGGGGCCCGCACGCAGGAGGGGCTGGCGACCTGACAAGCGGGGCCCGACGGCCAGAGAGAGAGGAGAGGGGAGGCCAGCGTGGGGGAAAGCGCCGACATGCGGGCCCCACGCGGCAGAGAGAGAGGGGAGGGAAGCAGGCTGCGGGCCGGTCGGGCCGAAAGCGAGGGAGCGGCCCACTAAGGGAAAAAAATAGTTTTTCGAATTAATTTAATTCCAGAAAATAGTATTAAATTTTAAAATATGAATTTGAATTCTAAAAATTTCCAAAATAATTTTATAAAATATTTTAAGGTTCAAGAACCCTAACAAAATTATAAAATTTCAAAATTCAATATTTTCAGCTAAGGGTTTTAAATTGCAAAGCTTTTCATCCTTTAAATAAATTTAAATTTTGAAATTCGGTTTGAAATTTTCGGTTTGACAGTTTGAAAAATAAGGGTGTTATAGAGGCCAACCTTCGTAAGTGCTCAACTTCCCGATGAGATAAAGAGTGAACTAATCACGTTGCTACGGGAATATCAGGATTGTTTTGCATTGGAGTATCATGAGATGCCAGGTTTAAGCCGATCAATCGTAAAACTTCGTCTACCAATAAAACAGGGATATCATCCATTCAAGCAGTCACCTCGGTGATTCAAGGTGGAAATATACCCAGATATCAAGACCGAGGTAACAAGGTTATACGATGCAGGGTTCATAAGACCGTGTCGATATGCAGAATGAGTGTTGAATATAGTACCAATATGGAAGAAAAGTGGGAATCTCAAAATTTGTGTTGGTTTCAGAGATCTGAATAAGGCGACCCCAAAAGATGCGTACCCAATACCAATCGCAAATTTGTTGTTGGATGCCGCATTAAGTCACAAGATCATCTGCTTCATGGACGGGAATACAAGCTATAATCAGAATTTCATGGCTGATGAAGATATTCATAAAACGGCTTTCCGGTGCCCAGGGGCCATCGGGTTATATGAGTGGGTAGTGATGACCTTCGGCTTGAAGAACACCGGAGCAACTTACCAGAGAGCCATGAATTACATTTTCCATGACTTGATCGGCATGTTAGTAGATATATACATTGATGACATTGTGGTAAAATCAAGCATCATTCAAGATCACGTACCCGATCTACGACAAGTTCTAGAGAGGGCTCGGAAATACGAATTGAAGAAGAATCCCAAAAAATGTGCCTTTGGTGTATCAGCGGGGAAGTTCCTAGGCTTTATTGTGCACGAAAGAGGGATCGAGATCAGCCAGCGCAGTATCGAGGCCATAAAAAACACTCAACCCCCTGCTGATAAAATTGAATTGCAGTCATTGATCGAGAAGATAAATTTTCTCAGAAGGTTCATAGCAAACCTCTCGAAGAAAATAGAGTCGTTCACTCCATTTCTAAAGTTGAATCCCGACCAAGAATTCACATGGGGAGACAAGCAGTTGAGAGCTTTTGATGAAATCAAAGAGTACCTAAGTTCACCACCAGTACTAATGTCACCACAAAAAGAGGCTTCATTCAAGTTATATTTATCAGCCGATGATGAAGTCATCGATGTAGTCCTGATTCAAGAAGTCGATAAGAAGGAGAGGGTAATTTTCTATCTCAGCATGAGGCTTCTAGACGTCGAGACCCAATACCTAGTGGTGGAGAAGCTCTGTCTATGCTTGTACTTCGCGTGCACTAAGTTGAGATATTATCTGCTTTCGACGGAGTGCACCATAATATATAAGGTCGATGTCATCAAATATCTGCTATCGACCCCAGTATTAAAAGAATGTATCGAAAAATGGGTCCTCACTATAATCGAATTTGATCTCAAATATGAATCAGCTAAAGCAATAAAAGGTCAAGCGATAGCCGATTTCATAGTTCAGCACAGGGACACGAGGGTAACACATGTGGAGCCAACATCATGCACGTTGTTCTTCGATGGGTCGGTGCTGCTTTCGATGGAGTGCACCATAATATATAAGGTCGATGTCATCAAATATCTGTTATCGACCCTAGTATTAAAAGGACGTATCGGAAAATGGGTCCTCGCTCTAATCGAATTTGATCTCAAATATGAATCGGCTAAAGCAATAAAAGGTCAAGCGATAGCCAATTTCATAATTCAGCATAGGGACACGATGGTAACACATGTGGAGCCAAGATCATGCACATTGTTCTTCGACGGGTCGGTGTGCCGACACAGATGTGGTATTGGCCTAGTGATCGTCTCCCCTTGGGGCGCATCATTTGAGTTTTCCTACACCATCAAGTCATTCTCCACCAAATATTTGAAGAACCCGCCGACGCCGACGCCAAGAAAACTCAGGTACCAAACAACAAAATACATCCTTCTCGGCAAAGACTTTTACCACTAGATGATCGATGGGGTTCTCCTCAATCAAGTTCATAAGAATCAAAGAAGCTAAAGTGGTGATGTCTGAGATACATGATGGTATATGTGGGACATACCAGTCAGCTTAGAAGATGAAGTGGTTGCTTCGGAGAGCAGGTTATTTCTGGCCGACTATGGTGGGAGACTGCATAAGATATTATAAGGAGTGTTAGGATTGTCAGAAATTTGGAGCCATCCAGAGGACACCCGCATTGGCAATGAACCCAATAATCAAACCCTAGCCCTTCAAGGGATGAGGTATCGATATGATTGACCAAATCTATCCGGCATCAAGCAAAGGTCATAAGTTCATAATAGAAGCCACTGATTATTTCATGAAGTGGGTAGAGTCCATTCCACTCAAGAAAGTCACATCTACCGATGCCATCGAATTCATCAGGGAACATATAATATATCGGTCTGGAATCCTACATACTATCACCACAGATCAAGGGACAATTTTTGTGTTGGAGGAATATCAGCAGTTCACAACCGGTATGGGGATCAAACTCTTAAATTCATCGTCGTATTATGCATAGGCTAATGGTCAAGCAGAAGCATCCAATTAGAGTTTGATCAAGTTAATAAAGCATAAGATCAATGAACAGCTGAGGCGTTGGAATTAGTCTTTATCAGAAGCACTCTAGGCTTATCGAATGGCACATCACAGATCCACTCAAGTGCCACCATATCAGTTAGTCTATGGCCACAAAGTAGTATTACCATGGGAGAATAACATCAGCTCAAGAAAGATCACGTTACAAGACCAACTCACAGCCGATGATTATTATAATCTAATGACGGATGGTCTAGACAATCTAGCGCAGGTCCGATTGAGGGCCTTTGAAAAAGTTGAAGAAAACAAAGCAAGGATTGTCAGGTTCTATAATAAGAAGGTGGTGCCAAAATCGTTTGAACAAGGAGAGCTCGTATGGAAACTTATCCTACCGATCGGGTCTAAAGACAATAGGTTCGGTAAGTGGTCCCCAAATTAGGAGGGACCATTTCATATACATCGAGTAGTGCCTGGCAACGCCTGTTTACTTGAAGGACTGGATAGAGAAGTATTCTAGAAAGCATTGAATGAGAAATACCTAAAGAAGTACTTCCCAAGCGTTTGGATAAATGCCTAGGGATCTACGCGCCAAAAAGTGGATACTAGTGGTATCTCCTTCAAACGGCCGATGCAGAAGCATCGTATGCCACAGAACACAACTAGAAATCAAGTCATACAAAATTAAAAAAATACATCCAGTCTCCCAGATTATAAGGCAACCGTGTTACACAAATTCACAAAGAAATTGCCTAGCGGGCTCCCTTCGGCTTCACTTTCAAATCGGCTTCTCCCTCCGATAGCCGATCGAAGTTCCTCAGCACGATCAGCGATCTAGGACAACCTTCCATTCACCCACACCGTGGGAGTGGAGGCGCCAGCACCTAAGTTTGTAGTGGCCGATACCGACCCGTATTGTATTGGCCGACCACTAGAGCTCACCAGGGGGGCATTGTGATCATCATCCTACAGAAAGCAAGTTCAATCAGATGAAACAGAAGACAGTAGAAATAAATGGAAAGGGTAAGTCGAAATGTTTACCTCGGGCCCTGCATCGGCATCGTTTGGGTGAAGCCGCTCCCGGTAAATCAATGAGGAACAGTTGAAGATATGTTGCTTCAACTCGCCCCACCATTGGCGGAAGGCGATGGAAGTCACCTGACAGGTTGTCTAGGAAATAAGATCTCCGGTGCGGATCTCGTCGGTCATATGGGAAAGGCAATGCCACTCCAAGGCGCTCATGACTCTCCCACGGCTTCGAATCTAACCAACGAAAAAGACAAGGGGTCGGAGTTGGCCGAAGCCCAACTGCCGGGAGAAGACCGATGTGTGGTAAAATTCGTAGGAGGTCTGATGAGGGTGTTCATCGGTAAAGTCGATAGGAAGCAATCAAGGAGAAGTTGCGACTAAGAATATATAGAGGGATTCTTCATCTCGGGACACATCAGGAAAGACTAGCCGATGAAGGCATTCATACTCCGAGAAATACCCAAAGGGGAACCAGATGGTCTGATCAGAGAACCCAGTTTAGAAGTTTTTGAAGAAAATGGTCAAAGCCACAGAAGACAAAGAGAAAGCAGGAAAGGATGCTGCCGCTTCTCCTAAGGAAGAGCAGCGACGATAGGCGGGGACGATCGATTCTAGAAAATTGGCAGGAAAAAGCGATTGGGCAAGAGGGACTCCTCCAATGACATCGGCCATATAAATATTGAGCCAAAGCTAGAGGAACTAGTTGGGGCCTCTAGGACAGTCGACGATGTTACCAGTCGACAGGTCGACCGATACGAGGTGAAGGAGACGGTAGGTCGCTCCAAGGAGATACTGACCAAAAGGAATCCGCGCACGGGCGGCAAGCTATTCCACGAAAAACTAAAATTGAAAAGTCGGGGCCAGAGCCGGTATGCATAAAATGAACTCTTCCAACCATAGGTTTAGAAAAGCAATGTGTTCAATGGTATCAGCCCCAGACATCAACCAGCATGACGCTGAGGTGATGGGATGGTTGGAAACGAAAAGGGAAGGGGTTGGCTGGTGAGTCAATATTGAGTCAGGTCAAAAAGAAGACATCAAGCAAAGTGGGACTCATCGGCCCATGACCAAAAATGAAGGCATTCAAGGCATCAGACCAGAAGTAACAAGAAGCGGCTAGCATAGGCTCGTTCAGATACGGCTCAGCTAGAGAAAGGTCGATGTAATGACTGATGTCGATGTCATCCTAGAGGGAGTGGTAGGTGGCCAATACTCTAAAATACCAGTCGCACCAGCCAGGGATAGGAGAAGGAAAAGAATTGAAACCATAGCCCTAATTAGAAGGACGCATAGGGGAACATTTGAAAGGGATTCTACAAGTTTCAGTGTTTATTAAATCAATAAGGTCTGGGTTGCATAAATGGCCTAGAAAGAAACTAGAAGGATGAGTGGTTATGGGGATTAGTATATGATCCTACAGGTTCTACAAAAGGGGGAAAAGAAATGTGATAATAAGTTGTGAAGGAAAAAGAAAGGACAGTAGGGAATAAAAACTTACCTCAGGGATCACATTGAGAGTAGCCATTCCAGAGTCACCAAAGTGCAGGTTTAACATAATAAAGAAGGAAGCAAAAAACACTTCTGGCAAGTAAATAGCAGGCAGAGGGCAGAAAGCATGAAAGGGAAAAATGAAGAAAGTCAAATACTTATAGACCAAGGTAATTCTTCGATTGTCAAGCCAGGAGAATCCCAAAGGAGTTGTGTTGATGGCAAAAAGTGGTATAAATGGTTAAGATTGTCAAAATATCAATTTTGGTAATTTGGGCCGAAAATACACAAGTCTCGGGTCAGGCCGAAGCCCTATAGGTTCGAAGGTCCATTGGGTTATAGGCTCCGAAAGGTTCCAGCCAGCCCACGGTCTTCGGCCAGGAAGCCTTCGGAGGCCCACGCCGCTGAAGCTTTGGCCCGAGGAGCAGGCTCCGACGGGCCCGACCGAAGCCCACCTCGGTAGAGATAGAGTTGGGTGCGATTTCGGCTAAGTTTTTATCTCTATCTAGCCGAGGTTATAGCAGATTAGATCAAAGGTTTTGCCCCTATAAATATAGAGGTGAAGCCAGTTCAGAGGACCCCCCAACACAACCCAAACACAAACCCCTAGCTTTGATTGCATTTACTTTATCTTTACTTTTCTGTACCTCTTCGTGGGTTTGCCTGGAAGCCCTCCGATGGCCACTTCGGAACAGTGGTAATCCTTGTTACTTCGCTTGTGAAGTATTCGTTAATCTACGTAATAGATTGCTATCGCCTTGTTACTTCGCGTGTGAAGTTTCCGCTAATCTGCGTAACAGATTGCTACCTTCGCTACTAGTGCAACACTTCGTAGAATTTGGTCCTCAGGCCGAATTAGTACTTCGAATCTTCTATTGCAGGTTACCTACGTTCGGAGCTACTTCGTCGGAGGAGTCCAGGGTTGAGAGATTGATTTTGGAGGTTTCCAGTACACCCTTCGGTGAGACTGCATGCTTCAACAACATGCTTCACCAACACACTTCGTCACGACAGGCTTCGCCACATTCGCACTCCGCTCCGAACGAAGTCACGCCCGCACGTCACGTCCCACTGTATCAGAGACTTCACGCCGAACCCCGCTGTTCGGAGGTGATTGTCACGTCCAGATCCGTTCAGAGTTCATCTTCGACCAGGTCGGTCCGAGCGCCGAAGGTACCCTTCGGCGGTACACTTCGAACCAGATGCTGAAGGTATACTTCGGCGACCCCCTTCGCACCACACTTTGGAGCAAACAGGATTCGACCAGTTCGCTGACTTATTCTATCTAGTATATTTCTTTCGACTAATTGGATTATTTTGTGTGATCTGATTGCCTGGTGACTCCACCCCCTTACCACGGCTAAGGGTAGTCGGAACGTGACGTCGGTGCTGTGTTACGCTTAGGCTTATCCCTAAGTATCCACACACTTTTGGATCATCGAACTGACCCAAGTGCAATGACACATTTTCGTGTCAACAAGTTGGTGGGGCCGTTCATGCGGCATCCGATGAAAAAACTAGTACGACGCCGTCAAAAGTAAATGTTTTAGGCGACATCCATCATAGTCGTGAATTGCCGAAGATGAAGAGGCAAAAAAATAAGGGAAATTGTAAGGTTGGAACCCTGGGTGAAGATATAAAGGTGCTAGAATATGAAGAGTTTTAGCTAGCAATTAAAGAGAAGGGATTGTGTAGATAGACTTTGAAAAGACGTGGTGGTAGGGGATAATGATGGCTGGTAATTTCGAAGCTTCAAAAGCCACTTAATGCTCCAAAATTGGGGGCATGTGTTCACACCAAGGTTTGGTAAAGCCCAGGGCCCACCAAGGATATCGTACGGTCAACGAAAGTCAAGAAGATTCTGGTCAAAGATAGTCAAAGAAGTCCATCCGTTACAACACTGACCCGATATGGAGGAGCCAATGAAGAGGATATAAAGATTATCCAAAATCGGTTAAGATAGAATACTTGAACGACAAGTCTATGGACTATAAATATGTACCCCTCAGTTAGATTAGAACACACATCTATACCAAACAACTACTCGGCACATCGCCACCCTTAGCCTCCCAAGGTTAATCCCGACGAGATTTGGCACTCAGAGCTAGGCTACATCGTTCTGATCTCCGGTGAACAGATGAGTCCCACCACCCCTGACGACTGTATCGAATAGGTCAGTATCCTCACGGCTACATCAGATTGATCTCTTGAGGTGAACGTCGAAACAATACTGTCACCGGTTTCGTGCTGTATTGGCTAGGTCTAAGGCTGCATCATATTGATCTCTTAGATTGATGTGATCTAGGTGTGATAGTTTGATGCTTCATCGGTTGAGTCCGACATCTCTTGCTATTGTATCTTTTCATGTTATATACCGTTCATCTAAATAAAGCATGCCCGATATTTTGATATATTATTAAGATCATCGTGATTAGCTACTATCTTGGTTAGGTCCGATCTAGTTATTGTGATGATTTTCATGATATAGACATGTTATCTGGCACGTTTTATTTATTTCTGTCGAAGTACAAGTTGATAGGTTATCTTCAATTCAACGCCACATCTTATTCGTTATCGGAAAGCGCTCATCGACCTATATGTGTAAACTGCCCATCTCATCGGCCTATGGCACGCTCTCCTGATTGATTCACCCATGGTCATCGGCTCTATGGCCGATCAACATGATATTCCACGATTATTCCATCCTTGTTGCGGTCATCGGCTCGATAACCGATAGGCTATGCTATTGATCATTTTTTGTTTCCTTATCAGTTACAGGGTCAAACTGATTGCCACGCCTTGAATTCCTTTTTCTAAGAATGTAGGAACTGCACTGGAGTTAAGCAGATCTCCTAGGCCACGCATGTGTAAAAGTGTGACCAAAAAACACACCAACAAAACCATAGGGTGTTTTTTCAAAAACACTTGGCAAATCAAGGATAGTCATTATTTTGTGTGGAGAAATATTTTGAGTCTATATGTTATTTGAAATTTTGTTTAACCTTGAAAATTTTGCTACACTCAAAATACAACATATGTTATTCTATGTAAAATATTTGTATTTTTATGGGTATGTTTGCTATTTTAATTCATTAATTGTGTTTTTAGGATTTAAATTGAAATAGGAAAATTTTGAAATGCAGTGCTTGAAATAATGAACAAAAATTTATAGAAAAATTATATTAATGTTTTTGAGTCCAATTTTATTTGTAACCCACTAAATTTATAGAAAAATTAAAAATCTAAATCATGACACTTGATCAGCAACGTGGAGTTTAATGATTTTTTAATTTAAAAAATCAAATAAAGTCTAAAAAACATGAGACATGTCATTATGTTATGATATGATATGCATATTCTATGATAAAAATTTAAAAATATTTCAAAAAAGTTAACACGTAGGATGTTAAGAAATCGGTGATTCCCCGATGAAGAATTTGTATTTAGAAAAGGAATATGTTATAGGTTTGAAAGCAAATCAATGGATAAATTTTTGTTTGAACTTGAAGCTTTTTTAAAAACCAAAATACAACATATCCTATCTCATGTAAAAATTTTGTATTTTAATGAGTCAGATTACTATTTGTAATTCATTAATTGTGTTTCTAGGATTTATATTTAAATAGGACAAATTTGAACTACAAGTACATGAAATAATGAACCAAAATTTGTATAAAAAATATATTCATATTTTTTATTCCATTTGTAGGCCTTATCACCTAAATGAAGCGAAATTTTGAAAAAACTAAGTTGTGACACTCGATCAACAAGGTGGAACTTCATGATTTTTTAATTATAAAAAAATCAAATAAAGTCTAAAAAAATATGAGACCTATCATGGTGTTATAATATGATACATAGTTATTATGATAAAAAATTAAAAATATTTGAAGAAAAATTCTCCCACGATGAATTTGGATTTAAGGAAGGAATGTGTTGGGTTTTAGAAAAATAGATGGTTAAATTTTCATTTGAACTTGAAACTTTTTCTACAATCAAAATACTATGTTCCTTAACCCTTGAAAAAAATTGATACTTTTCTAATAAGTTAGCTATTTTTAATTAATTAATTATATTTCTAGGATTTAAATTGAAACATATGAAATTTGAACTTTGAGTGCATGAAATAATGAAACATGTCATATTCATGTTTCCGAGTCTAGTTTTAGATATTACCAACTAAATTTGAAAATGTGTTACAAAATTTATTCAAGAAAAAAAGGAAAAAATGATTTGACAATTTTTTTTAAAAAAATAAAAAATGGTTGCCATGTGCCAAATTTGAGATACTTGGCAAACACAAATTGTTTGATGAGTTTCTAAAATTTAGTACTCGGCAAGTATTTGTTTTGCAGTTGGCGCCAAAATTCCAAAATTTCCACATTTGGCGACAAAAGTTTTGAAACTAACACAAAAATTTCACTCCTCCCTTTAAATATGCACGACTCCATCTCATCCTGCCCCTTCCTCCCTGTAGCCCTATCCCCATGATCCCTGCCGTTTTTGCCACCGATGATGTGCCTCACTGTCGCGCCTTGTCGCTGTTGCCCACGCCTCACCTTCGTGGCCTATCGCTACCGGTGCCATGCCTCCTCCCCATCACCATCGATGCCTCGCCTCTTGCACATCTCTGCCCCATCACCCATCGTCGTTCCCTACCACCAGTTGTCGTGCCTCGTCATCGGTCACCATTCCCCACTACATCATGCCTTGCCCCGCTTGTTGTCTCACTTTCCCTGCCGTGCCACGCCAAGCCCAACCGCACCTTTTTTATTTTCAGTTTTCTTGTTTGTCAAGTGCCAAAATTTTGGTACTTGGCAAACCGGCCATCACACCACCGTTACATGCTTTTTTTACCTAGTGTCAAATTTGACACCGAAGGGTTCGTCGAGTGCCCAATAAAAAATACTCGACAAACCTCTATCCACTAACAATAGGTACACCTTTGGCACTGGGCGAATCAGTGAATTACCATACTGATGGTGAGTAGATGTTTAGGGAAGCGTAGAACTTTTGAACCTGATGGCTAACTCTAAAAAATAAGAGTCAAGATTTATACTAGTTTAGGCCTCCCGAGGGATAATTGCCCTAAGTCCAATATTTTCGGTGTATTATATGGTATCTAGTATTACAAAGTGATATACTTAAGCAACGAAGGCTTAAGACATCGAATGCAAGATGAATAACCTAAGATTGGGTGTCTATAGGGTGCCTCGTCCCCCTTATACAATCAAGGCGCGAGCCCGATGACATCCAAGGACTCTATCCTGAGTTAGTTTTCCTGATATCTAAGATCACATACCAAACTAAGGTGCTAATTCCCTAATTACAAGTATTCTAATACAAACATATATCTTCGTACCGGTTCTATGATTTGGTTCCTAAATAAGGACATAATATTCCTTATCGGGACCTATGGATGAAAGTGGAGCGAAAACAGACAAAAATGTGTGTGTTGACGCCAAGATTTGGTAAAGCCCAGGACCTACCAAGGATGTCGTACGGTTGATAAAAGTCAAGGAGAGTACGGTCAAAGATGATCAAAGAAGCCCGTTCGTTACAATATGACCGGATATGAAGGAGATGATGATGAGAAGATGAAGGTTTATCTAGAATCGATTATGATAGATTGCTTGGACGACAAGTCTCTAGACTATAAATATGTATCCCTTAGTTAGGTCAAACACACAACTCTGTCAAACAACTACTCGGTACATCACCACTCTTGGCTTCCCAAGGTTAATCCGGGCGGGATTCGACACTCGGAACTGGGCTGCATCATTCTGATCTCCGGCGAAGAGGTGAGTCCCGCCACCCCCCGACGACCGTATCGACTAGGTCAGTGTCCTCACAGCTACATAAATTTGATCTCTTGAGGCATTGACTGAAATAGTACGTGTTTAACAAAAATGACATTAATGGTCAAATTAGGTGAATACTGAAAAAATAGTATTTTTGACCGAAAATATGTCAACCTGGCGAAGGTCGGTCTGACCGACTATGGTAGGCCAGTCTAACTGGCCAGGTCTGGTCAGACCGGACCCATGGGCTCGGTCAGATCGGCCAAGGTCTGGATTTCGGATCCGAGTAGAATTCGAGGTATTTTCGCCCAAAACTTATCTCAACAGAGTTTTGGACGCATCTAACTCTATCTCTAGCCAGGGATAATTAGCCCATCCCCCTATAAATACTAGGGGTAAGGCCGATTCAAGGACCCCCGACATACCAATCCAAAGCCCTAGCTTTGAATCGTTTTTACTTTCTTTACTTTTCCGCATCTTCACGGGTTTGCTTGAAAGCCCTCCGTCTGCCGCGTCCGTAATCACGTTAACCCTTGCTGGTTCGCTTGTGAACCTCCCGTTAATCCACGTAATGGATTGCTATCCTTTTTATCGGTTTTTATCGCCCTACCCGACAATTCGGCCCTCCAGTCGAATTGTTTGTGATCTATTATTGTTTCTGCAGATTAATTGTTCTCCTAAACATCATTGCGAAGTTTGGGAGCAATTGGAGATCATTTGCTACGGTTGCCAAGGCTTAACAGATCAGATCTGTTACCCCGGTCTAACCGACGGTGGGACACTGGTCTGACCGGAGCCCCTCGTCACGCCGTTGTCACCAACAGCCGGTCTGACCGACGACACTCCGCCGGTCTGACCGGGACCCTTCGCACTAGGCACGCAGAAGCCGAAGTCCGAGCCCTCCGAAGCCCTGCGCGCCGGAGTTCCGCGCGGTCGAAGGCCAGCCGAAGTCCGAGCCCTCCGAAGCCCTGCGCGCCAGAGTTCCACGCGGTCGAAGGCCAATGTTCGGAGGTCCCTTCGCCCGGTGTAACCGGGGTAGCACGGTCGGTCCGACCGACGAGGCTTCGCCGCTCCAATCGCTGGAGTCATACTTCGCACCTGCCTTCGGGACACCACCCGAAGCCCCTTCGCAGCCCTTCGGTCCGACCGGGGTTGTACCTCTGGTCTGACCGGACTTGAGGCCGAAGGTGTCTTTAGGACCCTTCGGACCAGTATCTGCTGTAACTCCGAATCGGCCTTCGAATTGGCCTATTCCAAGTATTTTGGTTATTTTATTACTGTTCACATTGCTACTAATACTTTTCGGACAATTGGATTAAAATATTAATTATTTATCTGATTGCCTGGCGACTTCAAATCCCTTGTCACTATCTAGGGTAGTCGGAACGCAGCGTCGGTATCGTTGCGATACTTTTGGACGTCGAACCGGCCCAAGTGCGGGGGCGCATTTCTGCGTCAACACACTTTCTAGCGACTTCGCTGGGGACAACGCCAACCATGACTACTACCTCTACATCGGCGGTGGGTGCATCTACTATGTCTACTTCCACTACATCACCGATGAACATCGTGGGGAGCGCGGACATCGACGACCACAACATTATAACACCCACCACGACGGACATATCTAAGGAAGACCGAGCAAAGATCGATGTGAAAAAGAGAGAACTCGAAGCGCTGATGCTCAGAGATTGCATAAAGACGTGGTCGGGCTTCGTCATGCGCGACAACCTCAACTTGGCCCAGGTACACCCGTCATCACTCCCTTTATCCGCCTCACAAGTAGACCGTAGGATAGCTGTGTCTGTTGATCAAGCGGTTAGCGCCTCGCTAGCCAATAAACTAGAACCCGCAGTTGTCTCACAAGTGGCAGCAGTGTTTAGAAGATTTGGTTTTACTGAGGCCGATTCACCAGCACCAATTACTAGTATTCCGCTAGCACAACATATCTATAGCAGAACCGGCGGTAATACTAGAAGGACCATCACGTTTTCGGCTACTTCCTCCACAGCCGAAACACATAAATACTCCTATGGACAGACAAACCTAGCTTACCAGGTACCGCCACCGCCTGCACCCATGCTTGCTCTGCCGCCGCCACTTGCACTGCATACTCCTACACCACAACATAGGCCAGAGCATGTCGATATACCACCACGCGTCCCGCCACCACATGAAAGGTGCGCACATCCATTAGATCACGATGATATCGAGGAGCGTATTCGCACACTGTTTAGGGAATGCACCGGCTTTGCACCTCGGGATAGAGCTAGGGTTTATCGAAAACCATATCCCGACCACTTTGACACTATTCCGTATCCTCACGGTTATAGGGTCCCAGATTTCACGAAATTTGATGGCGAGGGTAGTAAATCCACATTAGAACACATTAGCCAATTTCTAGCACAATGTGGCGAAGCTAGCGGATCGGATGCATTAAAACTCAGATTATTTTCTCTGTCGTTGTCCGGCACTGCGTTCACTTGGTTTTCGGCACTCCCGCCGAACTCCGTGCAAACATGGGCTCAACTAGAGCAGACGTTTCATGATTATTTCTACACAGGCGAGACCGAGCTTAGGCTATCACACCTCATAGCGGTTAGACAAAAATCTGGCGAAAGTGTTTCTGAGTATGTTAAACGTTTTAGAGATACCAGGAACAAATGTTTTAGCCTAAACATATCGGAAAGGGATCTAGCAGATCTAGTATGCAATGGTCTACGGGCATAAATTAAGGAGTGTATGGACAATCAAAACCTCTTGGACGTTAGCCAGGTATTGCAGCAGGCTCTAGTCTAGGAAGGCCGGGCCAAAGATAGAAAATTCGTTAAAACTTTTAACAAA
This sequence comes from Zizania palustris, assembly GCA_019279435.1. NCBI lineage: Eukaryota > Viridiplantae > Streptophyta > Magnoliopsida > Poales > Poaceae > Zizania > Zizania palustris. Next base: position 14,573,642 of record JAAALK010000287.1, on the reverse strand, counting down.
CCAAGGGCTGAGATCCACACTATGGAGCACTCTGACGAGGAAGGATCCGAGGAGGAAGAAGACCCGGCCGACACCTACACGGCCGAATGGACTTGGAGCACGAAGTCTAAGCCCGTCACCTGCTCCAAATTGCGGCCATCTCCCTCTAAGAGTCGGCCTAATGAAGTTAGATATTCGTTCGACGTAACTAAATGTGATAATATATTTGATTTCCTATTGAAGAATCAACTTCTACGGTTGCCGAAAGGGCAAGTCATGCCATCCATCGACGAGTTAAAAAAGCGTCCCTATTGCAAGTGGCATGATTCGCATTCTCACTACACTAAAGATTGTAACATTTTTCGCCGACAGGTACAATCGGCCATAGAGGAAGGACGATTGAAAATAGAAGCAAATCCAAAAATGAAATTAGATAGAGACCCTTTCCCCATGAACAACGTTGATCTAGAAGGGAAGGAGGTGTTGATTCGGCTAGAGCAGGCCGAGTCGGCTAAGGGAAAGGTGATCGTCATAAGAGACGCTCGCACATGCACCCTCGTACCAAAGAATCCAGAGGTAGGAGTGTGAAAAGAAAATATTAAGCCATCATCTTCGGCCAAGCATCGCAGAAGGCCGAAGGTGACTTACAGGATGCTTTTGGACAAGCACCAGCAAAGGTTCGAGAGGAGAGGTGTTCGCCCGCGGGCTCTGGGACGGTTGAAGCCCCCTAAGAGAACAAGCCCCGCAAGGGTCGAGTTCGGACCTCGGGGCCTGAACCCCTACTCGAAGTGGATACAACCTCTGGCAGGGTTCGGACCGAAGTGGCCGAACCGCCCTCTGAGTTGGTCCCAACCTTCGACTGGGTTCGGACCTCAGTGGTCGAACCCTCCTCCGACTTGGCCCCTATTTCCGAGAGGCTTCGAGCCTCAGTGGCCAAGCCCACCTCCCCCGGAGGGTTTCTAGCCTCCAGGTGGATCTAAGCCTTGGTGGCCGAACACACCCCCTTCGAGCGGTTTGCAGCCTCCGGAGGGAATCGGCCTCCAATGGCCGGGTCCGCCCCCGCCGTGGGCTAATTTACCTTCGGCTTGGCAGGACCCCTCGCTGATCTGGTCCGAGGCACCATCGATGTGGACGGACTCCCAACTAGCCAATGGGTTCGGCACTCAGTGGGCGAGGCCGCTAGAACCTCTGATGCCACCGCCCTACTGCTGGACGATGGCTCCGATTTGGCCTCCTCCACCGGAGAACTTCGTGCAATGTTCGGCTACGAACACTTACACTCTGGCACATGATAACAACATTGTTCATCGCCTGTCCATAGTACCCCAGAATCGGGCTCTGCGGGATATCGCCAAAAGGGGTGAATATGGAGACACCTCGGAGGTTATAGTCATCAGGGTTGGATCCCAGGAGGTCCCAATCCCGAAGGATACCCCGACGAGAACGCGCGAAGACTTAGCCAAAGCTTGGTCTGACTGGCCTACTGTGGCCGGTACGACTGGCCTTATGACAGTTTTCAGCACAGCCCGGTCTGACCGGCCCTCCATGGCCGGTCTGACCGATCAGGAGCTGGAGATCTTTCGTGGCAAACGCAAGGTGCTCGAGGCCGATACAAGCAAGTCCCCATCGGCTAAAAATGTTAGAAGCAAGACCGTGGCACCCGACACCCGTCCTCAGCCATCATGGGCGCCATCAGGGATGTCTAAGTAACAAAAGAGGAGGTTGTAATGTTTGCGCGCACAGGAGATACGAGAAGAGAAGGCCGAGGAGGCACGGGATGCACTTTTTGAGGAAATCCGTCCTCGGCCCACCGTGAAGAAAGTCTGAAGACTCAGGCCGGTCATAGTCGATGACTCGGCCCCCGTTGTTAGCTCCGATGAAGATGATTTACTCGACGACGACTACACTCTCATCTCCGAGGGGCCTCCTCCTCAGGCGATGGACGTCGGCGTCGTCATGTTGCCTTTCGAGTTCGCTCCATTACAGGAGGAGGCCAGGGTCGCTCAGCTAAACCTCGGCCCACGAGACGCTGTATTCGAGAAGCCCGGAGATACGAACTGTCACCTGAGACCCCTCTACATAAGGGGACACATCGACGGGAAGCCCATCTCGAGGATGTTTGTCGATGGTGGTGCCACCGTGAACCTAATGCCGTACTCCCTTCTAAGGAAGCTCGGCAAAGACGAAGATGACCTAAAGAAGACCAACGTCACCCTCAACAGCTTCAACGGCGACACGACGGAAGCCAAGGGGGTACCGTCCCTAGAATTGACGGTGGGAAACAAGACGCTACCTACCACTTTCTTCATCATCGACGTACAGGGTAACTATAATGTATTGCTTGGGCGTGACTGGATCCACGCAAATCAGTGCATACCATCCACCTTGCATCAGCGCCTCATACAATGGGATGGTGATGAAGTTGAGATAGTGCACGCCGATACATCGGCCCATGTTAGTTTGGCCGATGCATCCGGAGACGCCTCCCATGATGAGATAGAGTGTTTGTCGGGACGAGACCTCTCGAATTATGACTTTGTCAGCGTATCAGAGGGGAGGTTCGTTCCTATTTCCGTGAAGCCGTCCGGTGTGGCTCGGTTGTGTCTAAGGTAGGAGAATGTCTAGCGCTAATCTTGATTGGTTAAAGTCTCGCGTGGAGCAGTATCGGTCTTCTCAAAATGGTATCGTCGAAGCCATCGAAGACTTTAGCCAGGTAGAGAAATTAGGTCAAGGCTTCTCGTCGGCCGACCCTTTGGAACAAGTAGACATAGGAGATGGTAGTGTTCCAAGGCCGATGTTTGTAAATCAGAATCTGAATAATGATGTAAAGGCCGAAGTAATAAAGTTGCTTCGATCGTATGTTGATTGCTTCGCATGGGATTACAGCGAGATGCCTGGGCTAAGTCGAGAGCTTGTTGAACATAGGCTCCCCATCAAACCCGGATTTAGGCCTTATAAACAGTCGTCGTGCCGCTTCAATTCGGCCATCTATGACCGAGTTAAAGAGGAGATCAAACGTCTAATAGCAGCATGTTTTATTAGGCCATGCAGGTACGTGGAATGGGTCGCTAACATCGTGCCTGTCGAGAAGAAGGAGAGTGGCAAGATCCACATCTGCGTCGATTTTAGGGATTTGAACAAGGCTACTCCAAAAGACGAGTATCCCATGCCGATAGCCGACATGTTGATTAACGATGCCTCGGGACATAAGGTACTAAGCTTTCTTGACGACAACGCTGGTTATAATCAAATCTTTAAGGCCGAAGAAGACGTTTTAGAACGGCTTTTTGCTGCCCAGGTTTTGTTGGTTTGTTTGAGTGGGTAGTAATGACGTTTGGTTTAAAAAATGCTGGCGCCACATACCAACGTGCCATGAACCTAATCTTTCATGACTTGCTAGGGGTTATGTTAGAAGTTTATATAGATGATGTTGTGGTCAAATCGGACGCTATGGAGAACCACCTCGCTGATTTGAGAGTTGCTTTCGAAAGAATGCGACAGTACGGCTTAAAAATGAACCTGCTCAAATGTGCTTTTGGTGTGTCGGTGGGTAAGTTCTTGGGATTCATGATTCATAAAAGAGGCATTGAAATTTATCCCAAGAGACTTGAGAAAATTAGAGGATGTGTAGCGCCGACATGTAAGAAAGATGTGCAGAAGTTGCTAGGCAAGGTTAATTATTTGCGACGCTTTATATCTAACTTGTCTGGAAAAATTGATGCTTTCGTCCCAATACTCCGGCTAAAAAATGAAGCCGAGTTCACTTGGGGGGCAAGCCAGCAACACGCGTTTGAGAAAATCAAAGAATGCCTATCGACGCCACCAGTGATAAAGGCGCCGAAGGCCGGGATCCCATTTCGACGTTATATTGCCACGGAGGAGAGTGTGATTGGAGCCGTGTTGACCCAAGACATCGAGGGTAAAGAGTACATCATCACCTTCTTGAGTCGTCGACTTCTGGACGCCGAAACAAGGTACATGTTTGTGGAGCATTTGTGTTTATCCCTCTATTATGCGTGTACCAAACTAAGTCATTATCTTCTCCCTAGCACATGTATTGTCACTTGTCAAACGGATGTCATAAAATACATGTTGCAAAAGCCGATTCTAAGTGGTAGAATCAACAAGTGGGCGTATGCGTTAATCGAATATGATTTGGCTTATGAACCGTTGAAAGCTATGAAAGGCCAAGTCGTTGCTAATTTTATAGTGGATCATCACGTAGATGTCGAGTGGGGCGATGAAGTCGCCTTAATTGAAGTATTACCATGGAAACTTTACTTCGATGGTTCGCCTTAATTGAAGTATTACCATGGAAACTTTACTCGTATCACCAAGTGGTATGCGCTTTGAAACCTCGGCCCGTTTGGAATTTCATTCAACTAATAATCAAGCCGAATACGAAGCCCTATTGCTAGGCCTTGAGTTGTTAAACTCCATGAGTGTGAAATATGTTCATGCATATGGTGATTCCTTATTAGTCGTACAACAAGTAGCCAAGCTTGCTCAATGTTTTAACGGTTTGTTAAATAGCTACTTGGATAAATGTTTAGACTTAATTTCTACCTTTAATGATTTTGAGATTACTCATGTATCTAGAGAGGCCAACTCACTTGCAAATGACTTGTCTCAACAAGCATCAGGCTATCAAATTAGGAGAGGTAAATTCTGCACACGGGAAAAGCCGATGTTTGAAGACGATGTAGCACCTGAGGGTACTGATGTCGGTCTGACCGGTCTTGTAAACACGATAAGACCTCTCTTGCATTCCCGGTCTGACCGACCATGCCAGGACGATCAGACCGAACTGTGCCAAACAACCGGCAATAGTCGGTTGAACCGGGCCGACATGACCGGTCCAACCGACGGTTGTCAGGAAGGTTTAGCGCTCGGGGGGCATATCCAAATGAGAAATCTCGAGGCCAGTACTAGTGGGAATTTGGCCATTGCTCCTTCAATCAGTGAGGACGATTGGAGGATCCCAATCGTCCAATATTTGAGAAATCAAAGCCAAAAGGTTGATCGAAAGGTTCGGTGAAAGGCTTTCAAATTTGTTTTGCTCGACGATGTGTTGTATCGCCGGACTATTGATGGAGTACTTTTGAAGTGTCTAGACCCCGGTCAAGCTAGAGTTGTTGCAGGCGAAGTACATGAAGGGCTTTGCGGTACTCATCAGTCGGCCCCGAAGATGAGTTGGATGCTCAAAAGGGCAAATTTTTATTGGCCGACTATGACTGTAGACTGTTTTAGGTACTATAGAGGGTGCAAAGCTTGTCAAAAGTTTGGGAATATTCAGCTAGCACCCGCGTCGACACTTAATCCTATTATCAAACCATGGCCATTCCAAGGTTGGAGTTTAGACTTCATCGGTCGAATTCATCCTCTGTCTTCGAAAGGGCATCGGTTCGTGTTGATGGCGACATATTACTTCACAAAATGGACTGAGGCCGTGCCGCTCAAGAATATGACTCACAACGAGGTAATTGATTTTATCTTGAAACACATTATACACAGATTCGGCATTCCCCAAACTCTCACTACGGACCAAGGTACTTCATTTGTTGCTAAAGAGGTGAGGGACTTTGCCGAATACTATGGAGTCAAATTGGTGAACTCTTGCCCATATTATGCTCAAGCCAATGGTCAGGCCAAGTCTAGTAACAAAACTGTGATTAAATTGATCAAGAAAAAGATCGAAGAGCTTCCAAAAAGGTGGCATGAGGTACTTTCCGAAGCTCTATGGGCTAGTAGAGTTGCAAGGCATGGTGCCACTAAAGTCAGTCCATATGAGTTAGTATATGGACAAGAAGTCGTTCTACCGGTAGAGGTTGATCTTGGCTCACTTAGATTTCTTAAGCAAGATGGCTTATCGGTCGACGAATATGAGACACTTCTAAAGGATAGTTTAGAAGAAGTGACCGATAAGAGGTTGAAGGCTCTAGAGGCAATAGAGGAAGATAAAAGAAGAGTAGCTAAGGCCTACAACAAGAAGGTCAAGGCAAAATCGTTTCAAATCGATGATTTGGTGTGGAAGATGATTTTTCCATTGGGAACTAGGAGTTTGAAATTCGGTAAACGGTCACCTAGTTGGGAAGGACATTTTAAGGTAGTCGGAATCGCTCCGGTCAATGCATATGTCCTAGAATCTTTACAAGGAGAGCGATTTCGGAGGGCTTTGAATGGTAGATATTTAAAAAAAATACTTCCCAAGTGTGTGGCAAAATGCTTGAAGTGTTAAAAGGCCGATATTGCAGGTATCGCCGAAGGCCCGTCGTGCTTTTAGCTCACTAAGTTTGCTAAAAGGCAGGGGGCATGTGTTTATAGCAAAAAATGGCATTAATGGTCAAATTAGGCGAATACTGAAAAAATAGTATTTTTGACCGAAAATATGTCAACCTAGCGAAGGCCGATCTGACTGGCTATGGTAGGCCGGTCTAACCAGCCAGGTCCGGTCAGACCAGACCCATGGGCTCGGTCAGACCGGCCAAGGTCTGGATTTCGGATCCAAGTAGAATTTGAGGTATTTTCGCCCAAAACTTAACTCAACAGAGTTTTGGACGTATCTAACTCTATCTCTAGCCAGGGATAATAGCCCATCCCCCTATAAATACTAGGGGTAAAGCCGATTCAAGGACCCCCCCGACATACCAATCCAAAGCCCTAGCTTTGAATCATTTTTACTTTCTTTACTTTTCCGCATCTTCGTGGGTTTGCTTGAAAGCCCTTCGTCTATCGCGTCCGTAATCACGGTAACCCTTGCTAGTTCTCTTGTGAACCTCCCGTTAATCAATGTAACGGATTGCTATCCTTTTTATCGGTTTTTATCGCCCTACCCGGCAATTCGGCCCTCCGGCCGAATTGTTTCTGATCTATTATTGTTTTTGCAGATTAATTGTTCTCCTAAACATCCCTGCGAAGTTTGGGAGCAATTGGAGATCATTTGCTATGGTTGCCGAGGCTTAACAGATCGGATCTGTTACCCCGGTCTGACCGATGGTGGGACACCGGTCTGACCGGAGCCCCTCGTCACGCCGTTGTCGGCAATAGCCAGTTTGACCGATGGCACTCCGCCGGTCCGACCGGGACCCTTCGCACTAGGCGCGCCGAAGCCGAAGTCCGAACCCTCCGAAGCCCTGCGCGCCGGAGTTCCGCGTGGTCGAAGGCCAGCTGAAGTCCGAGCCCTCCGAAGCCCTGCGCACCGGAGTTCCGCGCGGTCAAAGGCCAACGTTCGGAGGTCCCTTCGCCCGGTGTAACCGGGGTAGCACGGTTGGTCCGACCGACGAGGCTTCGCTGGTCCGATCGCTGGAGTCATACTTCGCACCTGCCTTCGGGACACCGCCCGAAGCCCCTTTGCAGCCCTTCGGTCCGACTAGGGTTGTACCTCCGGTCTGACCGGACTTGAGGCCGAAGGTGTCTCTAGGACCCTTCGGACCAGTATCTGCTGTAACTCTGAATCGGCCTTCGAATTGGCCGATTCCAGGTATTTTGGTTATTTTATTACTGTTCACATTGCTACTAATACTTTTTAGCCAATTAGATTAAAATATTAATTATTTATCTGATTGCCTGGCGACTCCAAATCCCTTGTCACTATCCAGGGTAGTCGGAACGCGACGTCGGTATCATTGCGATACTTTTGGACGTCGAACCGTCCCAAGTGCGGGGGCGCATTTCTGCGTCAACAGTACGGTTGTCGGTTTATCTCGGTGTATCAGCTAGATCTAAGGCCGCGTCAGTTTGATCTCTTAGATTGAGTCCAACATCTCTTTCTATTGTACTTTTTTTCATGATGTATACCGTTCATCTAAATAAAACGTGCCCGATACTTTAAAGTATTATTAACTTCATCGTGACTAGCTACTATCTTGATTAGGTCCAATCTTGTTATTTTGATGATTTTGATAATACAAATATGTTTTCTAGCATGTTTTATTTATTTCTATCGGATTATAAGCCGATATGTTATCTTCAATTCAGAGTCATATTCTATCCGCTATTGGGGGATGCTCATCGGCCTATACACATAAATTACTAATCTCATTGGCCGATGGCGCATTCATCCCAATCGCTCTGCCTAGGTCATCGGCTTTGTGGGCGACTGACATTATTCATTCATAATTATTATATCCTTACTACAGTCATTGGCTTGATAGCCGATAGGTTTTGCTACTAATGATATTTCATATGTTTCCTTATCAGTTAACTGATTGGCACGCCTTTAACCTTTTTTAAGATTATAGGACCTGCACTAGAGTTAAGCAGATTTCTCAGGCCATATGTGTTTCAAAGTGTGACCAAAAATCACACCAACAGTGTGCTACCATATCCATTTCCATTTTTTGCGGAAATAAAAATGAATATGAATATCTCAGAAATAGATATAAAAGTGGATACCACTGAAAACAAATATATATCAAATAAGGAGTAAATATGAATAGAGACGGAATATCTATCGAAATTATAAAAAAACCATTAATATATGAAAAAAATATGATAAATCAATAAATAGATTCAATTTACACCCGTATTAATAAAAAAAACTAGTGTAATGGCACAATTACCCTTGTACATTTTTTATTCAACCTGCCCCACGCCAACGACAGGCCGCAGCGGGGCATCAGCTTCGAGCTGTTCCTCCGTATCTACTTCGAGAAGCAGCTGCGACTCAAGGGTGCGGGCGCTGGGCGGGAAGAAGGCTGGTAGCGGTGGCGGCATCGCGCGATCCTCCTCTTCGGTCACATCAACGTCTACCTAAGGATGCGTTCCTCAAGAATGCGCTCCCCGTCGATCCGGCCACCAAACACATCTTCCACCTCACTAAGGATGGCGTGCTCCTATGTGCGTAACTGATCAGCGATCGATCTGCTTTTCACCTAGGATCCAGTGACTTTTGCTCTGATCTGGTTAGTTTCCCTTGCTAGCAATGTTACAATTTTATCAGACATGGTATGCATGTGAGAAAAGAGATGAAAAAGGATGGAAAAACAATAGGTTGAATCCAAGATGTAGAAAGACAATTGTGCCATTTCACATGTTTTTATTAAAAAATAAAACTAAAAAAATAAAACTATAAGGGTAAAATTACTAATTATTGAAGTGAGTGGCATTTTTATAATAAATTATACGAGATGATATTCTTAAAAACACAATGAACTAAATAGCAGATCAATTTCAGTGATTGTATTTTTTCTGACACAAGTAACTAACTTTATTACCTCCGGCTCCAAGGGGTGCAAAGCCAGGACATTTATGCATACGTACAAGTATAACAATGTAATGGCAAAGCTAATTAAACAGGAATCTGAGGAGGCGACTACACGCGCAAACATATACATATTGTCGGGAAATGTCCCGGAAAAGCTGCAAATAATCGATCGAATCAAGGTGAATTTATCAGAAAAAACATATATATAGGTCAACTGACAAACGATCCAGCCGAACGTGTGGTGGCCGTAGTAGCCGAGGTAAGGACGCCGCTGCCCGAGAATGTGCTGCCGGAGACACCGCCGTAGCCGCCTGCCGCTGCGACGTCGTTTCGCGGAGGCGGCGAGGCCTTATTGTACAACTGCGGCGAGAGATCCGGCAGCCTGGCGTCGTCGGACTGCAGCACGTTCATGGCGCGCGAGATGGAAGGGCGCTCGCTGAGGTCAGGGTGCGCACACCACAGCCCGACGACGAGGGTGCGCTCCATCTGCCGCTGGTCGGCCGCGCCTTCGAGTAACCGCTCGTCCGCCGCGTCGAGGATGGCGTTCTGGCTGTACAGGCTCCACACCCACTTGAGCAGCACGAAGGTCGGCTCGCCGCCGTCGCGCAAGATCACTGGTGGCTTGCTGCAGACGATCTCGAGGAGGACGATGCCGAAGCTGTAGACGTCGGACTCGGTGCTCGGCCGGCGGGTGTTCACGAACTCTGGGTCGATGTACCCGGCGGTGCCGAGCACGGACATCGTCGCCTGCCGCGCTTTGCCGTGGTCGACGAGCCTGGCCAGCCCGAAGTCTCCTAGCTTGGCGTTGCACGGTGAGTCAACCATTATGTTGCTCGGTTTGATGTCGCCATGGAGGACGCATTGCTCCCACTCTTGGTGAAGGTAACGCAGCGCTGATCCTAATCCAAGAATGATCTTGTACCTATATCAATCAAAGAACGCATGCCAACAATGTAATTAATTACGTAGAGCATGATTTCTACCATTTTATTGAGTTGCAAACACTGGGTAAAGAAGATTGTAGCAGCTAGAGGCTTACAGCTACTATCATAGCTTGACAGTTGACGATTGACACTATCTGAAATGATTTATATTTTTGTTTGAAAATTGTGAAATTTCATAGCTGTAAAATCTACAAATAAATTACTATTTAGAAACTAAACCTATAGAACCGTAACTTCTCCATATTCCTATTAAAAAAATACTCATTAGTTGTTAAGTTGAGTGAAAATAGGTTACCTCTCTGGCCAGGTGAAAAGCCTGTCGGTGTTGTAAATGTGTCTATCTAGGCTCCCTCCAGACACAAGTTCGTAGACGAGCAAGAGCCCCTTGCGGCTGTCGCACCAACCATGCAACTGCACAAGGTTACGATGCCTCAGCTGAGTTATGATCCTCACCTCGGCCTCGAACTCCCTTCTTCCCTGAGAGATCGAGTCCGTGGAGAACTTCTTGATGGCCACCTCCTGATAATTACCATTGTCGCCCCACGGGAGGCGACCTCGATAGACGTTTCCGAACCCACCTCGCCCCAGCTTCTCCTCCTCCCCGAAGTCTCTCGTCGCGGCGGCGAGCTCCCGGTACTGGTATGGTACCTCCGTGGCCCGGCGCCGGTCACCGCTCTCTCCAGGTCAGGGTTGCCGTGCTGCCCGTCGGACTCGTCGCTGCCGTTCTGTACGGTTTGTGAGTTCTTTCTACGCTTCATCCACATCCATAGAAGCACGGAGACCACCATGCACACCGCGAGCGAAGGGACTACCGCCATGGCTACTGTTTCGTCGGGGAATTATTTGGATTTGGCTGATCGTTGGTCGTGGGAGTTTCCAGTGATGGTGGCGACGATATCAGTCCAGGATAAGTAGTTTGTCCTGGTGCTTGCGCAGATGATTGCCCCGGTGGCGGATTTTCAGGTACCGATGAAGGTGGATCATAACCAGGTGAATTTGACGGAGCTGCTGGCGCTGGCGTCGGATATGTATATGTATCTGACGCTGGCGTCGATGCTGGTGCTAATGATTCTAAACTAAAACCATATGGTACTACTACTGCGGGCGCAGGTGGCGAGGCCATGGGAGTCTTCTTCTGTTAGTTCAAGACAGAAGTTGAATGAACAGTACAATATTACTGCTGATTGCCACCTCCTCTTCTCCGGCGAGTATCTCCGGCAATAGAGTGGAGGTCTGGAGGAGGAGGAGGTACACTACAAGAGCATTTTAATGGCTGTCGTGGCATCAGCGCCCAGTATTTATAAGCCAGAGCATCTTCAGAAGGAAAATTAAAAAGAAATTAAAGAAGAAAGCTACCTGTAACTGTGTAAGCATCAATGGGGTGTGTTGACTGACTGGTAGCGGTGGGCCCACAAAACAGACACGGTCTTCATGGCAAACAAAAATACTTGTTGAATATCGAGTTTATAAGTAAGTAAAACAGGCTGCTTAGTTTTAACTTTAAGATTAATGTTGTATCTATTATTTATTTAATTCATTAAAATAATTTTTATTTTTAGTTTAAAATAAAAAGTAAATTATCTAACTAAATACCGTCAACTTATCTATAACTCTATATCTATCATTTCTTAGAGATAGATTTGACTAGCTAAAAAATTAAAGCTCTAGAGCTACGTCAAATGGGATAAAGTTCATATTTATGCCACTTATGAAATGAACTTTTAAGATTTTCTAAAAACGTAAGCTATAGATCTACGGATTCTAACAATGTTATCGCGTGCATTACCATAGAAACCGATAAAGCTTTACTAATAAATAAATGATACATGTCATTATAGTTTTATAGGCATCCGTAATACTGTATTATTAGCGACAGATCATATTTAGACCTGTGTTTCCTACAATGACCACAAATTTTTACACATAAGTAATATGTACTTAGGGTATATTTGTTTCAGCTTCTAGTAGTTGTAGCTACTTTTAGAATCTGAAATTAAAACAAACGATTTAGATTTTGTACTCTGATTGTAAGAACCAATAATTATAATCTAGAAATGAACTAGACATACTCTAAAGTTGGAAAATACCAGTTTCGTCTCGTATGCTCACTAGTTATATATTCAAACAATCTAACTACTCAAATTAGCTAGCTAAAACAAACGAACCCTTAATACGTGTAACTTTGAGAATAACAGCCAAACGCTGTGCACCGAGGAACAGATCTGGAGAGCAGGAGTACCTCACCGAGGAGAATAACTTTGAGAAATGCATGCAGCGAAATAATCTTAGTATCTTACATGAGCAATAATTAAGCAAAACTGTTTGTTTGTTGAGAGAAAATTAGATACACACATTCAGTTAGATCGAAGTTAAAATGAATTGAATAGAAACTGGTTTATCATATTCAATTTCACATTTTTTTTAACTTGAAAAAAATAAATATTTTAGATATAGAAACGGATAACATTGGATATGTTGAAGGAAATATGACGCCACTGCTGTTACCCCTTCGCTGTCAAAAGAGTGAAGGGCTTTGAAGTGCTTGAAAACCCCTCTTTGAAGCTATCAACCTCTCAAGTCAGGTACAACTCTGAACTCCATCGTTGGGGGTCTTGGCATTACCACCTCAATTAGAGCACCAAATCAGCGGCCCTACAAGATGGACATTTAGTGCCTATGATATCAAAGCTCATCAAAGTGGTGACAAGGAAAATAGTGTACATATAATAATTACCTAAGAGACCCGAAATGAGAAGTTTGTCGAGTACCCTAAGCTTTGCCGAGTGCAATATCTCGGGCACTCGGTAAAGATTTGTTTGCCGAGTGTTTTTTAAAAAACACTCGGCAAATTAAATATTTGCCGAGTGTTTTTTAAAAATACACTCGGCAAATATGTTACTAATGGACGTCACGACGGCGTACGTGCGCGGAAAAAAAAAATAATTTTTTTTGAGGGTTTGCCTAGTGTTTTTTAAAAAACACTCGGCAAAGAGAGTATGTTTGCCGAGTGCTTTTTAAAAAACACTCGGCAAACCCATTTTTTTTTATTTTTTTGAACCATTGTTTAAAGTCTACATGATATTTTCAATTTGATTTTAACTTGAATTTTTTTCTATAATAAAAACACAACATATATTATCTCATGTAAAAATTACACATTTTTTGTTTCAGTTTGTTATTTTTAAATTATTAAGTATGTTTCTAGGATTTAAATTGAAATAGGTGAAATTTGAACTATAAGTGCCTAAAATAATAAACCAAAAATTATGAAAAAATTATATTCATGTTTTTAAGTCTATTTAGAAGTCTATTTAGGGTTCTTATAAACTGAATTGAAAGAAATTTTGAAGCATTTATGGTGTGACGCTCGTTCAACAACGTGAAGCTTAATAATTTTTTAATTATAAAAAAATCAACTGAAGTCTAAAAAACACGAGACTTGTCATAATGTTATTATATGATACATAGATATTGTGATAAAAAATTTAAAAATATTTTGAGAAAATTATCATGTATAGTGTTTAGAAATCGGAGATTATGAGATGAGTGATTAGGGTTTAGAGAAGAAATGAGATAGGTTTAAAAGAAGTTTGTCGAATAAATTATTTTTTGTACTTGATTTTTTCTACACTAAAACACAACATATATTATCTCATGTAAAAATTACACATTTTTTGGTTCAATTTTGTTATTTTTAAATTATTTAGTTTGTTTCTAAGATTTAAATTGAAATAGGTGAAATTTGAACTACAAGTGCCTAAAATAATAAACCAAAATTTTTAAAAAAAATCATATTCATGTTTTTAAGTGTATTTAGGGTTCTTATAAACTGAGTTGAAAGAAATTTTGAATAATTTAGGGTGTGACGCTCGCTCAACAACATGAAGCTTAATAGTTTTTTAATTATAAAAAAATCAACTGAAGTATAAAAAACATGATATTTGTCATGGTGTTATTATGTGATACATAGATGCTGTGATAAAAATTTAAAAATATTTCGAAAAAATTATCACGTAGAGTGTTTAGAAACCGGAGATTACGAGAGGAGAATTAGAGTTTAGAGATGAAATGAGATATGTTTGAAAAAAGTTTTATGGGTGAATCATTTTTTATACTTGAAATTTTTTCTACAATAAAAACACAACACATATTATCCCATGTAAAATTTTCACATTTTTTAGGTTCAGTTTGGTATTTTTAAATTATTAATTATGTCTCTACAATTTAAATGGAAATAGGTTAAATTTGAACTTCAAATGAATGAAATAATAAATAAATATTATTAAAAAACATATTTATATTGTTGAGTTTATTTTTAGTTTTTATGCAATATAGCTTTATAATTTTTATCAAGAAAAAAATTGTAAAACAAATTAAACAAAAATAAAAAATAAAAAAGCCTCTTTGCCGAGTGCCCCATTTGAAGCACTCGGCAAATATTTTGGGTTTGCTGAGTGCAACACTCGGCAAACAAAAAATTACCTCTCACGCACAATTTTTCCGCCAAAATTTCAAAGTTGGCGCACTTTTTTTCAAATTTTTCATGAATTTCCTTTAAAATCTCACCCCTTCCCTCTTACCTACCTTTATTTTCTTTCCTCTTCCCTCCCACCGGCTCCCTCTTGTAGAACCAAAAGTAGCGACCAGAGGGGGGGTGAATGGGCGCCTAAAAATTGTTCTTTCGAATCAATGACCTGATCCCAACACCCAATGCACCTCAAGAGACTCAGCAGCAAAAACGTATACAGATCGCCAAAGCCTAAAATAATCTAGCCTACAAACGACAGGTGTCCTAGACAAGAAACACCAATAGTGCTAATAGGCAGTATAACAAAGCACTCAAAACAAGGCAAATCAAGGTTCTTAGAAACTAATCATCACAGCAATTAAACGAAGACACGTAATTAGTGATGAAGAGTTACTGTTTAAAAGTTGTCTCCTGTTCGGTGCTCGACGAAGCCTGCAACGTCGAAGCCTATAGTGTCGAAGCCTGCTCTGCAGTGTCAAAGCCTGCTTTGTAGTGTCGAAGCCTGTTTTGCAGTGTCAAAGGTTTGTGGAGTCTAGGCTAGTTTGAGTGTAGCAGAATACGAAGCATGCTTCGGAGAGAAGTATGGAACTATCGAAGCCTACTCCGAAAAGCACACTTCGAAGCTACGAAGCTTAACACAAGAATAAAATCAACTTCGAAGCAAAGCAGAGAACAATCGAAGCCTGTGACACAACCTTCGAAGTTAAATTGCTCGAGGTATGACTACCTGAGTAGTGACCTTCGAACTACAGACCAACTCCGAATCGGAGCCCTCTGAAGCTCTCACACAAGACGGCGAAGCCTAGAAACAGACTTCGAATCACATCACAGCCTCCGAAAGCACAAACTGAGACCCTCAACAACAGAAATGAAAACAGCAGAAACCTCTCAGCAACACACTCCGAGCGAAGTCAACCAGAGAGACACGCTTCGAAGATAACTTCGAAACTTGTTGAAGTATGCTTCGTAAAACTGCTGAAGTATCAACTACGAAGTTTACTGAATGAAGTGCTCGAATCGGAGTACTACTTCGCGAACTTCGAAGCACAGAAAAAAAACAGTAGTTAAAAGACAATGAGAAGCCTTGCAGCAAACCTCGTTTGAGAAGCTAAACAAGTTCGAAGCCTGCTTCACAAAACAGAAGGACTTCGAACAAAGTATGGGGCTTCGCCAGAAACAACCAGAGACATTCTAGACCCTATCTTTTCGATCAAAAAGCCATGTGAGGAAAAAGAAAGGCTAGAAAACTAGCATACTGTAGCTACAGGAAATTTGTACTACTTGCTGCAATAGGAACAAACAAGAAGAACTAGTACTCTCAGACCTCAGCACAGAAGCAATCAGAGAGAAGTATATGCCCAGAAATTAAAAAATTCGCACGCAAAAACGATGCAGTAAAGCCACAAATCACTGCACACCGAATGACATGAACAGAGAGAATAAAAATCTCACAGAACCGTGAAGAACAAAAGCACTCACGATGACAGTGCTCACAGGGAAAAATCGCATGAACAAGAGCCTGGCGGCGCACACAGGAAGAAGAAGTCCACAGGAACATATTTTGGGGAAAGTGAACTCAAGTTTGTCATTAAGTGAGTTACCCTAACCCTAGGGATTGGGGCCCTATTTATAGGCAGCTCAATCAGCCTAGAATATTCCACCAGACCCTTAGGGTTTTTACAGACGCTGAAATAAAAGGAAAAGACCAAACTGCCCTTAGGATATTTTTTACAGACTCGATTGACTGACTGTGGGCCTAAGGACAAAATAGTAAACTCCTATTTACAGATGACTTGTCCGGAAGCGGAGCTTTCGTAGAGACTACGGCTTCACTTCTGAACAGTCCGATACAAGATCAGCGGTCGTCAGTTTTGCGCCGAAACTGACAAAGCGTCCACCGACTTTGCACCAGGTACCCGGATTGGGCCGGCCTGATTCCGCAGCTCTCTCAGCCCGACAATCACTCGCCGCCCATGTAACTGAGTCAATCCTGGTCAACAGCCCAGTGGATCCTCTGCTGCTCCTAGCCCATGTACCTGGATTGGGCCATCCCGACTTTGCTGCCCCTCTGCCCGACAGTCGCTCGCTGCCCGTGTACCTGAGTCACATGCGGCCCAGATGTAGCAGGTCTTCTCTCTCTTTTCAGTCCTCTTTGACTTCCGTTGACAATGACTCATCACATCTGGAGCCATGAGGCCCACGCTCTTCTGCATGGCTCCTCAATCTCCCCCTTGATGAGTGCATTGTCAACACTTCTCTTCATCTGCTCTTCAGTACCTGCGAACAACTATGGAAACACGAAAACAAAACACAAGAAAACAGAGAAGAAGAAAATAAAGTAAAAGTTTAACCCTAATGACCAAAAGCCGAACAAAAAGCAAGAGACGGTCATTATGGTTAACCAAAAGTAAAAGCTCAAAACGAGTGCAATCTCAGAATTATCAACAAGGATATCAAAAGAGTAAGGACAAACAACAAATCCCAGAGAAAGCCAAAACTCCCCCTTAAACTCTTCTCCCAAAATTTCTCCCCCTTGTTGACAAGTGGACTCATCAAGCGAGACAAAAATGCACTCTAAAGAGACACAGACTCCCCCTGAAATGCAACTCCCCCTCAAAATATGCAATGAATGCAACTGGGGTGCAGGTGGAGTGTAGAAAGCATGCTTCTCAGATATGATTGACTGCAATTACAACATCTAGCAAGTATAGCAAAAGACATACTGTCTAAGACACATGGCATGATCGGTGCAACAGATGATATCTAAAGAAAGTCATTAGCACACATTTTTCAATTTTTGCAAACAAAAACATCACCATATTTTCCGGTTGACAAGCAAGGTAAAGCATGAGATGCAGAGGCTAACTGATATCTACCAAGATAAGCATTGTCCAAAACAAAGTGTTTCAGCAAACTTGTTATCTTTTTAATTTTCAGGCTTTTTCTTTTTCCTTTTTCATTTTTGCCAGGGGTTATTTGCATGTCAAACCTTATGCTGACCGACCAAGTCAAGCCTAGGCCAGAACTAGACCATCAGAAGCTTAAGACATTGGTCTTGGCATACACTACATTGTCCTAGTTCATACCAAAGTGTTATGGTAAGCAGTCCAGAACAATGCAATGCGACAAAGCAAACCCACCTGAATCTTTTCAACTCAAGCATAAAAAGGCATGGAATTTTCATTTTTCTGATTCTTCATCATTTTTATAGCACATTTTCCATGTTAAAAGCATAAAGATGTCCCAGTTGCATATTTGCATCTAAGTCAGGAACTAGCTACAAGGCATATAACAGATAGCAAGAGCATTCAGCCTACACATGCTAGTTACCAGAAGCAATGGTGATCATTTTTCAATTTTAAACCATAAAAAGCCATGCATATGACAGATATCAGACATATCAAGTGAACTGAACCAAAGCATGATCATCGACAAGTAATCAAAAGCATGTACTAGCTAGAGTAAGTAAAGCAGTTCAATCATATAACAGAAGCAAGCTCAAAAGTGTGATATGTGAGTATGTATGATATGAACACACACAAAAACACTCAAGAAAAGAGTAAAGAAGAAAGAAAACTGACTCAAAATATCCTAAAAAGGATACACAACACCCAAATCCCCTCGTAGACGCTCAAAAGTAGACTGATCTAGGGGTTTGGTGAAAATGTCAGCCAATTGATGATGGGTATTAACATGAACAAGGTCAATGACACCTTTTTCATATTGATCCCTTAGAAAGTGAAAGCGCACATCAATATGTTTGGTTTTTGAATGGAGACACGGATTTTTCCCTACACTAATAGCACTGGTGCTGTCGCAAAACAAAGAAACTTTGGTAGGAAAGAACAACCCAAAGTCTCGCAAAGTGGAAATCATTCAAACTAACTGTGAGCAGCAGCTAGCAGCAGTTACATACTCAGGCTCAGTGGTTGAAAGAGCAACTCCAAATTGCTTTCGAGAAGACCAAGAGACAAGAGAAGAACCAAGAAACTGGCAAGTACCGGAAGTCGACTTGCGATCCAACCGGCATCCACCAAAGTCAGCGTCCGAAAAGCCAGATAAATCAAGAGATGATGATGTTGAATAATAAAGACCAAGATCGGGCGCATAGGTGAGATACCTGAAGATGCGCTTGACAGCCTGCCGATGAGACGCGCGTGGTGAAGACTGGAAGCGCGCGCACAGTCCCACGACGAACTGTATGTCTGGCCTTGTTGCCGTCAAGTACAGCAGCGAACCGATCATCCCTCGAAACTCTCTCTCGTTGACCTTGACGTCGTTCTCGTCCTTGTCCAGGCCCCCAGATGTGCCCATTGGGGTCATCTACGGCTTCAGCTCTCCACCAGAGTCAAATTTTTTCACCATGTCACGAGTGTACTTACCTTGGTGGATGAAGGTGCCGTCCTTGGTCTGCTTGATCTGGAGTCCTAAGAAGTACTTGAGCTCACCCATGAGGCTCATCTCAAACTCGCTGTGCATCTGCTCAAGAAACTTGGACACAAGATCATTAGTAGTACCACCAAAAATAATATCGTCCATGTAAATCTGAGCGACTAAAAAATCTGAAGCATCTCTGAGCAAGAAGAGAGTTTTATCCACAGAACCCATCACAAAGCCCTTTCCCAACAAAAACTGCTTTAATTGGTCATACCAAGCCCCGGGGGCTTGCTTCAGACCATATAAAGCTTTCTGCAGCTTAAAAACATGTCGAGGAAACTTAGGGTTCTCAAAACCGGGGGTTGCCTAACATAAACCTCCTCCTCTATGTACCCATTCAGAAAAGCACTCTTGACGTCCATTTGAAAAATCTTAAAATCCTTCAAAGCGGCAAAAGCTAAAATAATGCGAATGGACTCAAGACGGGCAACAGGAGCGAAGGTTTCTTCAAAGTCAATACCTTCCTTCTGGCAAAAACCCTGTGCAACCAGTCGAGCTTTGTTGCGCACCACAACCCCATATTCACCTTTCTTGTTCTTGAACACCCACTTGGTGCCTATGGGGTTGCATCCTGGTGGCAGCTCAACTAGTGTCCAAACCCGATTACGGACAAAATTCTCAAGCTCTTCTTGCATGGCATTTATCCAATTGGAGTCAGAAAGAGCATGAGAAACGTCTCTGGGCTCAAAAGATGCAACAAAATCAGATTTAGCAAACACAGCAAGAGAGTCAACAGACGAACGCAAAGTTCTCTCAGTCAAATCACCAATGATGAGCTCTGAGGGGTGATCATGCTGAACTGCTCGGGATCCCTGGTGATCTGAAGTCACCTCACCGGAGTCAGCAGCTGGCACCTCTGGACTCGACTGAGGGGGCTCGATCGAAGTGGAAGAAGTGATCAGAGGTCCGCCCTCGTCCTCAGTCGAAGTCTCAGAAGGTGTGGGTTCTGCAGGCTGTGCAGAAGGTCCACCCTCATCAGCAGCTGGAGTGTCATTATCTTCCTCGAAGATGGACTCTCCAAGCTCACCATCACCAGAAAGCTCAAAATAAGGAGTCAAAGAAGGCAAGGACTCATCAAAAGAAACCTCGCAAGTCTCGACAAGCTGCTCGGAGTCGAGGTTCCAAACACGGAAGCCTAGAGAATGCAATGCATAACCAAGAAAGACTCCATCCCAGCAACGAGACTCAAACTTGTCCAAAAGCCCTCCCTTCTTGAGCACAAAGCACTTGCAGCCAAACGCTCGCAAGTGGCTCACCTTGGGCTGTCTGCCAAACCGCAACTCATATGAAGTCTTACCTAGGTAATCTCTAAGAAAAATGCGGTTGGCCAGATAGCAAGCCGTGTTCATGGCTTCAGCCCAAAAGCGCCTAGGAGTCTTGTGCTCATCGACCATCGTCCTGGCCATCTCGACTATCGTGCGGTTCTTTCGTTCCACAACGCGGTTCTGTGGGGGAGTGTAAGGAGCAGAAAACTGATGGTCAAGACCCTGATCACTACAGAAACTGACGAACTGAGAGTTCTTGAACTCAGAGCCGTTGTCGGAGCGAATTGTTCGCATCCGACCATTGTTCTCATTCTTCAGCTTCAAAATCAGGTCATGAACAAAATGAAAAGTTTCATCCTTAGACTCCAAAAAGAAAACCCACGAAAATCGAGAAAAGTCGTCAACAATCACAAGCGCGTACCACTTCCCATTGACTAAGCGTACCTGAGCTGGACCAACAGTGTCCATGTGTAACAGCTCGCCCAAATACGAAGTCATCACCTGAGTCACAGGTGAGTGAGAAGCGACGACCATTTTCCCGTGACGATAGGGATGGCAAACTAGATCCTTCTCCATTTTAAGCTTGGGCAATCCTCGGATGAGGTCCATAGAGCTCAACCTGACTAGCAGATCAAAACTAAAATGACATAACCTCCTATGCCACTTCCAGATCTCAGAGGAGCAGCAATCAAACAGCGAGAAGGGCCAAAAAACTAGAGAAGTCAATCCGAAAAACCTTACCGAACGGTAAGATCTGGCAAATCAAAGACCCTCTAGAATCAAGCGCAGAAGAACTGCCCTTCTTAAAGCGGACCTCCAAACCATCCTCAAGAAGTTGCGAAATAGAAATCAAATTAAGGTTCAAATTTCCAACCAAAGCAACATTCTTCAAAGAGAAATAATCTGAGATGCGAATTGAGCCAATACCGATTACCTTCCCTTGACCACTGTTCCCGAAAGTAATGTACTCTTTGGAGCTTGGGGAAGTGAGACTAGAGAACCATCTACGATGTCCCGTCATGTGGCGAGAGCATCCCGAGTCCATGATCCAAACGTCCTCCAGTCCTCGATCCTGCACAATCAATGGTTGTAAGGGGGAGCAAATGGTCTAGCACCAGATTTAGCAAAAGAACTAAACCAGTGTCGAGCCATCTACTCAAAAGATGGAAAGCAAAAACCATCAAAAGAGTTTGGACCAAAACGCGGCTCAAAGCGCGGTCCTCGGTTCTGCCTAAAGCCTCGGCCACGAGGTCCAGAACCGTAGCCAAAACGGCCTGGAGCTCTGCCGGAATGAACACCACCATCTGGAGCACGGGCATGAAAGCCGTCTCCTCTACCACCACCTACATGACGCGGCCTGGCCTCCATCCTCTCCCCGTGTCGAGGAACTCTCAGTCTACCACCCTGCTGGTAGAACTACTCCTGACCACCATGAGCTCTCTCTGCTCTCTCAACCCGCTTCCTCCTGAAGCAAAACTCCGCAAGATGCCCGTCTCTCTGACAATACTCACAATGATAGGTGGGCTTCTTGGGATGTGGTTGGGGCTTGGGGTTCTTGGGCTTAGTGGTGTTTGGTGTAGTCTTCTTGGGTTGAGAGGGTCCAGGAAGAGAGTCAAGAGAAATGTGGAGGTGTTTGGGCTTTAGAACCCAGATGGGCTTCTTGGGTGGAGCTTTGGGCTGTTCTTGGAATACACCATCCTTGGGCTGACTAGCCTGGAAAGACTCAGTGGAGTGGGTCTTGGGGTATCTCTGCTCAGGAGTCATTTTACTCCACTCCACTGCCCGGCTAATAGCACTCTCAAAGTCAGCCTTGGTGTAGGTATAACCTACCCCAAACCCATCCTGCCTCTTAAACTGCTGGATCATCATGCCGAGCTGTGGCTCTCGGGCACTGATCCAACTCAGGATAGAACAGAGATAAAAATTTTCATTCTGAGAATCAACTAGCTCCTCTCTCGAGGAAGATAGTACCTTCACCTGAGACAAGCAGGTCTCACACTCGCTATCTATCTGGACAAACTTCTCGGCTTTCAGCTTAATCAACTCCAGTCTAAGAGACAAGCAGTTCTCACAGACAGTGGGTGGAACTGACAGTGTCTCAAGCTTTAGTCTAGTCTGAGCCAGCTCAGCTCTCACTCTCTCCAACTCACCCAAATGCTCATCGCCCTTGGCTTTCATCTCAGCTAAACTAGCTAGATGAGATGGGCAATCAGCACCGGGCATGACGACAGTGGTTTGAGCATCTTTTAGCTCCAACTGAGCGCTTTCAAGCTCAGTGGCCAAAGCGTCCCTCTCATCAACCCTTTCTGTGTACCTGGACTTCAGAGTCAACAGGTCACACAGAAGCACCTCACACTTTGGGCACTCACTGCTATCACCCAAGCAAGGAGAAGAAGATAGACTCTCGATTCTGTCGTTGGCCACGACAAGCTCACTTTCTAATTCATCTATCCTCTTCTTAGCCCCCCTAAGCAATTTTTCCCGATATTTTAACTCCTGACGATTGCTTTCAAGTAAATCAACGATTTCACGTTCATAAGATGATTCCTTTTCTTTGTCATCGTCGTCGGAGTCATCGGAGGAGCCCTTCTCTTCCTTATCCCCAGGAGCCATTGAGCAGAAGCTCTTGCGGGATCTTCGGTGCTGATGTGAGCGGCTCTTCGGTCTGTCCCCGAAGGCCATGAAGCAAAGGCCCGCCGGATCGTCCTTATCCTTCCCTTTCCTGATGACGATCTCCTCATCGCTTGAGCTCGATGAAGAGGAAGAAGACGTGGACCGCTTGGAGTAACTCATCTCCATCTCGGTGAAGAAGGCCTTGTCGCTCTTCTTGTTATCTCGCCGGTAGTCCTTCAGGGCCTTTCTAAAGAATCTGGTCTTTGGCTTGCCCTTGTTGAAGGAGGAGTTGTCGTGCTTGCCGGAGTTGTGTAAGCCACCACTGGTGCCCTTCTTGTGGGCATTGCGCTTGGGGCAGTCGGCGATGAAGTGTCCTGGGTCACCACACTCAAAGCACCCGGATTTTGTGCCGTGTCTCTTGAACATTCTCTTGTCATAAACACGACGCACCCAGTTGTTAAAAAGACACAAATCATCATCTCCTAACGACTCAAGATGGTCCTCCGTGATAGACATCAAAGAGAACCCAGCACAACTCATAGAAGAGGGATCAACAGAAGGTGTAGCAAGGGCCAAAGACTTTGATCCAGAGCCAGTGAGATTTGATCTCAACTGGGTATCAACCTCGGTGGCCTTCAGCTTGCTAAACAACTCAGAAATGGTCAAGGTATCATAAGATGTGCTCTCAATGATAGAGGATACCTTGATCTCCCAGATCTTAGGGTCCAAGGTATGGAGAACCTTGAGCGCCTGCTCATGATCTGAGACTAACTGAACACCCTCAGCCTTGTTGTCCCGAAGCTTGTTTATGATCGATTGAAAACGACCAAACAACGCTTCAACAGATTCACCCAGCTTTTGTGTGAAGTTCTCATATTCACGCCGGTAGGTCTGATAAAGCCGAGCCTTGACCTGGGCTGTCCCTTCATGGTGTGCCTGAAGGGTAGCCCAGATCTCTCTCGCAGTGGAGAGATGGCTCCCACGCTCAAACTCAGTGGGACCTAAACCAGAAAACAAGATGTTCACAACTTTGCTATTGTTCAGATGCTGGGCGATGATACCAGGAGTACCACGCTCAGCAACTAGCAATATGACGAACGTAGCGTGAACGCAAATGTCCCAGATGTCCGAGCTTTGGCTCATGAGATAGGCTCACATGCGAGTCTTCCAATAGTTATAGCCATAAGCTTCCAGGGACGGGACCTTTCTAGGAGATGTCATGATCACTACTAGGGTTAGAACCGGTTAAGGTATGGAAAAACCCTAACCAGGCTCTGATACCACTTGTAGGACCAAAAGTAGCGACCAGAGGGGGGGGGTGAATGGGCGCCTAAAAATTGTTCTTTTGAATCAATGGCCCGATCCCAACACCCAACACACCTCAAGAGACTCAGCAGCAAAAACGTATACAGATCGCCAAAACCTAAAATAATCTAGCCTACAAATGACAGGTGTCCTAGACAAGAAACACCAACAGTGCTAATAGGCAGTATAACAAAGCACTCAAAACAAGGCAAATCAAGGTTCTCAGAAACTAATCATCACAGCAATTAAACTGAAGACACGTAATTAGTGATGAAGAGTTACTGTTTAAAAGTTGTCTCCTGTTCGGTGCTCGACGAAGCCTGCAACGTCGAAGCCTATAGTGTCAAAGCCTGCTCTGCAGTGTCGAAGCCTGTTTTGCAGTGTCGAAGGTTTGTGGAGTCTAGGCTAGTTCGAGTGTAGCAGAATGCGAAGCATGCTTCGGAGCGAAGTATGAAACTATCGAAGCCTACTCCAAAAAGCACACTTCGAAGCTACGAAGCTTAACACAAGAATAAAATCAACTTCGAAGCAAAGCAGAGAACAATCGAAGCCTGTGACACAACCTTCGAAGTTAAATTGCTCGAGGTATGACTACCTGAGTAGTGACCTTCTAACTAAAGACCAACTCCGAATCGGAGCCCTCTGAAGCTCTCACACAAGACGGCGAAGCCTAGAAACAGACTTCGAATCACAGCCTCCGAAAGCACAAACTGAGACCCTCAACAACAGAAATGAAAACAGCAGAAACCTCTCAGCAACACACTCCGAGCGAAGTCAACCAGAGAGACACGCTTCGAAGCTAACTTTGAAACTTGTCGAAGTATGCTTCGTAAAACCGCCGAAGTATCAACTGTGAAGTTTACTGAACGAAGTGCTCGAATCGGAGTACTACTTCGCGAACTTCGAAGCACAACAGAAAATAGTAGTTAAAAGACAATGAGAAGCCTTGCAGCAAACCTCAATTGAGAAGCTAAACAAGTTCGAAACCTGCTTCACAAAACAGAAGGACTTCGAACAAAGTATGGGGCTTCGCCAGAAACAACCAGAGACATTCTAGACCCTATCTTTTCGATCAAAAAGCCATGTCACGAAAAAGCAAGGCTAGAAAACTAGCATACTGTAGCTACAGGAAATTTGTACTACTTGCTGCAATAGGAACAAACAGGAAGAACTAGTACTCTCAGACCTCAGCACAGAAGCAATTAAAGAGAAGTATATGCCCAGAAATTAAAACATTCGCACGCAAAAACGATGCAGTAAAGCTACAAATCACTGCACACCGAATGACATGAACAGAGAGAATAAAAATCTCACAGAACCGTGAAGAACAAAAGCACTCACGATGACAGTGCTTCACTTCTGAACAGTCCGATACAAGATCAGCGGTCGTCAGTTTTGCGCCGAAACTGACAAAGCGTCCACCGACTTTGCACCAGGTGCCCGGATTGGGCCGACCTGATTCCGCAGCTCTCTCAACCCTGCAATCACTCGCCGCCCGTGTACCTGAGTCAATCCTGGTCAACAACCCAGTGGATCCTCTGCTACTCCTAGCCCATGAACTCGGATTGGGCCAGCCCGACTTCACTGCCCCTCTGCCCGACAGTCGCTCGCTGCCCGTGTACCTGAGTCACATGCGGCCCAGACGCAGCAGGTCTTCTATCTCTTTCCAGTCCTCTTTGACTTCCGTTGACAATGACTCATCACATCTGGAGACATGAGGCCCACGCTCTTCAGCATGGCTCCTCACCTCTCTCGCCGCTGGTGGCCGCCCCGTCGCCGTCGGTCCCAGTCCCGTCGCCGTCGGTCACCGCCCCGGCCGCCGCGCCGCCGATCCCCCGCAGCGCCGAGCCCCGTCGCCGTGCGCGCCAGTGCCCTGCTCCCCACGCGCCATGCCCCATCGCCGCCGGTCACCGCCTCGCTCGCCCCGTCGCCGCCCCGGCCACCGCGCCGCCCCGGCCACCGCGCCGCCGCGCCGCCCCGGCCGGCGTGCTGCCGCGCCACAGCGACGCCGAGCTCCCATGACAACCGCCCCCGCTTGCCCCGCGCCCCGCGCGCCGTGGCCCGTGTGCCGCGGCCTGCGCCATGCCGCGTGCCCCGCGCGTTGCGCCGCGCCCGCCTGGTGTTCAACAAAATGTGCGTTTGGGACATACCGTTCTGCACATTTTTATTTTTTTATTTACTGTTTTCTTGTTTGCTGAGTGCCAAATTTTGGGCACTCAGTAAACCTTCCGTCAATGCTCCGTTATAATATTTTGTTTGACGAGTGTCAAATTCGGCACTCGGTAAAGTGTTCGCCGAGGGCCCGATAAAAAACACTCGGCAAACAGTTGATCGCCGATAGTGTTTTTACCGTGTGTCGTTCGCCGAGTGCAACACTCGGCGAAGCCTTTGCCGAGTGCAAACAAGGCTTCGCCGAGTGCTTTTGGCACTCGGCAAACAACATTTATCCCGTAGTGAGTACAATACATTACTCTGTAACTCATATGTAACTTTTAGAATAGTTCTAATATGGTCGGTTATATAAGAGAGATACTTCTGTACTCTCTCATTCGTGCTCTTATCTATAAATATTGACATCTGTGTGGCGATATAAGGGGATACACAAAGAGAATGACATTCTCTGTAAGATGCATTATTATCCAAATAGAGGGCTATTATCCAAACTAAGGCCCGAACCTTTACAATCCATCGTGTTAGTATTTACACCATTCATTACTGTTGAAAACAACTCTTAAGGGTGATACTTTCTGTTCTCATACCATTCATACATATATGTTATGGTGCAACCTATTTTGTTGCACCAATAGATGGTGTCATTAATGAGAATCCCTTTCACTACAATAAAATAATAACTTTCCGTCGGCTTTTTTAACTTTCGTAGGCATTTCCGAAAGCTCCAGGTAACATCATCGCCCCCGACCTTGCTCGGATCCAGGTAACATCCGTATCGCCTCGTTTATATTCTTTAGAGATTGAGCAAAAAATAGCCGCATCGGTAGATCAGGCCGTTAGCGCTTTGCTAGCCAACCGTTTAGATTCAGCAGTTAGCTCCCAAGTAGAGGCGACACTTAAGAGGTTTGGCTTTACTGAGGCCGTACCATCAGACCCTATTGCTAGTATACCTCCGGTAAATCATGTGTATAATAGGACTGACGGTAGCACTGGCAAGACCGTCACGTCTCTGGCCTCAACACCCATGGCCGAGACTAGTAATTATGCTTATGGCCAAGCCAGCACCACGTACCACACACCACCACCACCTGCGCTGGTACCAACCCTACCCGCGTTGCTCGCACCACATGCACATGCACCTGGGCTCGAGCACGTCGTACAGCTAGCGCGTAGGGAAGAGGCCCATGGCCGACACGCCGATATCCTGCCACGTGTCGCACCCCCGCATGAGAGACGTGCGCAGGCAGTAGACCAAGATGACCTAGAGGAGCGAATCCACGCACTATTTAGGGAATGCGCCGGCTTCGTGCCTAGGGGTCGGGCTAGGGTTTATCGGAAGCCATATCCTGATCATTTCGATACAATACCCTACCCCCGCGGCTATAGAATCCCCGAGTTCACTAAGTTCGACGACGAGGGTAGCAAAACCACACTAGAGCATGTTAGTCAATTTTTAGCACAGTGTGGAGAAGCTAGCGGGTCAGATGCTCTAAAAATTAGACTATTTTCTCTCTCGCTATCCGGCACCGCTTTCACTTGGTTTTCGGCTCTTCTGCTGAGCTCCGTTCAGACGTGGGATGAATTGGAACAAAAATTCCATGACTACATTTACACAGGTGAGACAAAACTTAGGCTTTCACACTTGACATCGGTTAGGTAGAAATCTAACGAGAACGTCTCTGAGTACATCAAGCGTTTTAGGGATACTAGAAACCAATGTTTCAGCCTTAATATTTCAGAAAGGGATTTGGCGGAGCTAGATTTTAATGGGTTACGTTCCGAGATTAAAGAGAGACTAGACAACCATAACTTCTTAGAGGTTAGCCAAGTCTTGCAGCGGGCTCTGGTCTAGGAAGGCCGAGCCAAAGATAAAAAGTTTATTAAGACGTTTAACAAGCCTAGGGCTGAAATCCATGTCATGGAACACTCCGATGAGGAGGAGTCAGAAGAGGAGGATTCGGCCGACATGTACGCGACCGAATGGGTTTGGAACGCTAAGAGTAAACCTATCACGTGCTCCGAGTTACGACCGTCTCCCACGAAGAATCAGCCTAGTGAGGTCAAGAACTCATTTGACATAACTAAGTGTGATAAAATATTTGATTTTCTCTTGAAGAACCAGCTTCTCAGGTTGCCTAAAGGCCAAGTCATTCCATCTGTCGATGAGTTGAAGAAACATCCATACTATAAGTGGCATGACTCGCATTCATATAATACTAACGACTGCAATGTTTTTCAACGGCGGGTTCAATCGACCATAGAAGAAGTACGATTGAAAATATATCACAATCCAAAGATGAAGCTGGACAAATATCCCTTCCCCGTCAACGCTGTCGACCTCGGCGAGAAGAAGGTGTTGATTTAGCCATAACAGGCCGAGTTGATTAAAGGGAAGGCGGTAATTGTTGGAGAACCACGCACATACACACTCATACCTAAGAACCCAGAGGTGGGAGTGTGGAAACAAAACATTAGCATTCCTTCGGCTAAGGCTCGCAAGAAGCCAAAGGTAACATACAAGATGCTGTTAAACAAGCATCAAAGAAAAGCCAAGGAAGCAGGCCCCCGCGCTAAAAAACTTAGTCAGCCGAAGGGTCCAAGGCGTTCGGAGGGTGGCTTCGGACCGCAATGGCCGAGCCCTCCTCATGATGGCTTCGTACCGCAATGGCCAAACCCTCCGCACAGTAACTTCGGGCCGCAATGGCCTAACGCTCTGTACAGTGGCTTCGGACCTCAGTGGCTGAACCCCCCGTACAGTAACTTCGGACCCCAGTGGCCGAATCCCATGCGGAGCGAGTTCGGCCCCCAATGGCCAAACCCCGCACCACTCTGGATGAACCCTTCAACAGAAGGCTTCGGCCCGCACTGGTCGAATGTACCTCCATCCTGGCAGGACCACTCACTGATATGGTCCGAGACACCGTTGACTCTGCCGAACCCCCCTCCGGGTAACGAGTTCGACTCACAGTGGGCGAGGCCACTAGAGTCACCGATGCCTCCACCGTACAATTGGGCGGGGACTCCATGGGCTCCATATGTATCACAACCGAAGTACCCTTCGCAACTTAACGCTATGCCTTGTTTTCCTTCGGAGTATTATGAATGGTAGGGGCAAACAGACGCAGAGGAGAGAGGAATCGTCCATAGACTGTCCGTAGTACCTCCAAGCCGGCTCAGCGAAGTCGAAGGGTACGGGCGCAAAGGGGCAAAGGACAGGGAGTCCAAAGCTATCACAGTCAGACTGGGGTCTCAGGAAGTCCCAATCCCGAAGGCCCCATCGCCAAAGTTTGACGGAGGTAAGTCCCCTGCTTCGGCCGAAGCACAGACCGGAGCCTGGTCCGATCGGCCGAACGAGGCCGATCCGACTGCCGGGGTCCACAGCGAAGGCTCCTCCAAATACAGAGTGCACGAGGCCGAGGTGGACAGTACCACTTCGGCTAGAGTTGATAGGAACCAGGCAGTGGCACCTGGCACCAAGACACAACCATCTTGGGCACCTCCAGGCATGTCCAAATCACAGAAGAGACATCTACAACGACTACGGGCACATGAGATGCGCGAGAAGAAGGCCGAGGACGAGCGAGATGCTATTTTTGAAGAAATTCGTCCACAACCAACGACGAGACAGGTATGGAGGATGAAGCCGGTTGAGGTAACCAACCCGACTCCTAGTCCAAGCGATGACGACGATGACATGCTCGACGACGACTACTCGCCTGTCTCCAAGGGGCCCGCACCCCAGGCGATGGACATCAACGTCATCACGCTACCCATCGAGTTTGCCCTGCCACAGGATGAGGCCAAGGTCGCTCAGTTGAACCTTGGCCCGCGCAATGCTATTTTTGAGAAGCCCGAGGACTCGGCTCACCATATGAAGCCTCTCTACGTTAGAGGTCACATTGACGGAAAGCCGATTTCTTGGATGCTTATTGACGGTTGCGCCACTATTAACTTAATGCCTTACTCGCTATTGAAGAAACTTGGCAGGGACGAGGATGATCTAAAGAAGACCAACTTGATGCTCAATGGCTTCAACGACGAGAGTTCCGAGGCCAAAGACGTTCTCTCCATGGAGTTGACAGTAGGCAACAAGACATTGCCAACAACATTCTTCATCGTCGATGTACAAGGTAACTACAGCGTGCTACTTGGGCACGACTGGATTCACACGAATTGCTTCATTCCTTCTACTCTGCACCAGTGCCTAATTCAGTGGGACGACGATGAAGTAGAAGTCATACCCACAGACACTTCGGCCCAAGTGGCATTGGCCGATGTGTTAGTTGACGTTGTTCACAACAAAGTAGAGTGTCTGTCAGGTAGAGATCTTTCGGATTATGATTTTGTTAGCGTGTCCGAAGGACGTTTTGTACCAGTGTATGTAAAGTCGGCTGGTGTAGCACGACTGTTTTTATATTAGTAGTCATGTTTAGCAAGAGTAATCTAGATTGGCTAAAGTCTTGTGTAGAGTAGTATTGGTCAACTAAAGACGGTATTGCCGAGGCCATCGAGGACTTTAGCGAAGTAGAGAAATTAGGACAAGGTTTTGCGTCGGCCGATCCCTTAGAAGAAGTTGACATAGGTGATGGTAGCATCCCGAGGCT
This sequence comes from Zizania palustris, assembly GCA_019279435.1. Lineage (NCBI taxonomy): Eukaryota > Viridiplantae > Streptophyta > Magnoliopsida > Poales > Poaceae > Zizania > Zizania palustris. The sequence continues at coordinate 14,542,590 of JAAALK010000287.1, read as the reverse complement.
GACTTTTGTAAACCAACATTTACAACCTAATGAAAAGGCCAAAGTAATAAAGTTGCTACGGTCGTATGTCGATTGTTTCACATGGGAGTATAGCGAGATGTCGGGACTAAGCCGTGAGCTCGTAGAGCATTGGCTACCTATCAAGTTTAGATTTAGGCCTTATAAACAACCTCCTCGTCGCTTTAACTCGGCTGTCTTTGACCGAGTTAAAGAAGAAGTAGAGCGACTGCTCAAAGCTGAATTTATTAGGCCATGCATGTACGTAGAATAGGTCGCTAACATTGTGACTGTAGAGAAGAAAGGGAGTGGCAAGATACGAGTATGTATTGATTTCAGGGATCTGAACAAAGCCACCCCGAAGGACGAGTATCCAATGCCGATAGCCGACATGCTAATCAACGATGCTTCAGGACACAAGGTATTAAGTTTTCTTGATGGCAATGCTGGTTATAATCAAATCTTTATGGTCGAAGAGGATGTCTACAAAACAACCTTTCGATGCCCAGGTTTTGTCGGTTTATTCGAGTAGGTCGTTATGACTTTTGGTATGAAGAATGCTGGCACCACATATCAGCGTGCTATGAAGTTGATCTTTCATGACTTGCTAGGAGTTATGTTAGAAGTTTACATTGATGATGTTGTAGTCAAATCAGACGCTATGGGAAACCATTTAGCCAATTTGAAAGTTGCTTTTGATAGGATGCAACAGTATGGTTTAAAAATGAACCCACTCAAATGTGCTTTTGGCGTGTCGGCGGGTAAGTTCTTAGGTTTCATGATTCATGAAAGAGGCATAGAGATTGATCCTAAGAGGCTTGAGAAAATTAGAAATGGTACGGTGCCGACATGCAAAAAAGATGTGCAAAAGTTGCTAGGCAAGATGAATTATTTACGTCGCTTTATATCTAACTTGTCTAGCAAGATTGATGCCTTTGTCCCCATACTCCGGCTAAAGAACGAGACCGAGTTCACTTGAGGGTCAAGCCAGCAAAGCGCCTTTGAGAAAATCAAGGAGTGCTTGTCATCACTGCCCATGGTGAGAGCACCGAAAGCCGGGATTCCATTTCGGTTGTACATCGTTGCCGAAGATAGCATGTGTTGGGGGAAAATACTTCACTTTCAGGACTTAGAGATTAACAGTCCAAAAAGACTTATTAAGCTTCGGAGCTGCTGCGTTCATACTTGAAGGTGGAGGAGTCGCTAAGCCGAAGGATGCTTCGGGCTATGATCCGAAGGAGCCCTCCGCAAGATATGAGGCTTCGGAGTCAAGCGACAGGATTGATAAGACGTTTGGCTTATCCACTTGCCTCAGGTAGATTTTACCATTTTAACCCTGTTCAGGGTACCGAATAGTTTCCACTATGTTGGTTGTAATCAAAGGGTAAATAGGTCTTTTCCTTAGATGTTTTTGCCTATAAATACCCCCCTCCTTACCCTGTAATAAAGGAGGGGAAATACTCAGTCATTCTAATACACACATTCGGGCTACTTAAGCTATTATCCATTTGGAGGCTTGAGATAGTCCTTAAGCACAAGCTCACTGTTTGTCTGTTCTTGATCTCAGAGAACCTGTTAGCGTAATCTTTTATGCCAACAGTTGGCGCCGTCCATGGGGAACAAGTTCTAGAAGCTTGTTCTCTACTGCTGACTGCACTTCGAAGAGCACTTACGGAGGGAGCCTCGGAGTCCCAAGATTCCGCGCACCCTTCGGTAAGGGGCTTCCTAGGGTGGTTCGAAGGCCTTCCCTCGCCTTCCCAGACTAATCGAAGTTCTCAGCCTTCGGACCTCTCTGTTACTAGCTATGCCTCCAAAGCGAAGCCAAGCCTCGGGTCCTCTCCGAAGGTCCCCTCGGACCAACGGAACCGGACCCTCAGCTGTTCCAACGATTCCCAAGGCTGCCACTGGGCGTCGAGTGCCTAGGGGCCCTCGAGCTCCTCCTACGGTGCTCCAAACTGATTATGTCAGTTCCCAAGACCCGGAGCTACCCTCCGACGAAGACGAAGACCTTCCTGGAACTAAAGCTACTCAATTAGCAAGGCTTCAGGAGGAAGTGACTAGATGGAGGCAAAAGGCCGCTGATCGCCTCCGCTCCCAAGCATCCACCGAGACTCTAGAAGGGCCCCAAGATGGTGGTACTCGCAATCTTCCCGAAGCTATTCAAGTCCCGGAGGAGGCTTAGAACGCATCTTTTGATGATGAGTCTCCGCTACATTCGGACTTGCAAAGAGTGCCCTTCGATCCCAGGTTTAAAGCCTCGAAGTTGCACAAGTACTCCAGCGGGTTAGACACCGGAGAGTTTGCTCGTTCATACGCCCTGGCGATAGAAGCAAGCGGAGGGGTGCGCAACACTATGGCAAAGTGTTTCCCCCTCGCTCTCGAAGGTGTGGTGCTCCGATGGTTCTGGTCCTTGAAGCCAGGATCGATCAGATCTTCGGAGCAGTTGAAGAAAAAGTTTGTGAGCAACTTCTAGGGTACCTTTGTGGCTCCGATGTCGACAGGGAGCTTGTTCCAGGTGAAGCAGCGAGCGGGAGAAACACTTCAGGAGTACTTCACGTGCTTCGCCCACACCAAGTCACAGATTAAGGGTCTGTCTACCTCTTCGGTAGTTGACGCTGCCCGTGAAGGGGTGCTAAACCCCGACCTCCTCAGCAAGCTCCATCGGAAGCCTGTGACGTCTGTGGCACAGCTGATGGCATACTTCGAACAGTATGCCAAGGCGGAAGAAGGCTGCCTTCGGCGAGCCATAACACCCGCACCTGCCCTCCGAGAAGTAAAGACGGAGCCCGAAGCCTCAGCTCCTCTACAACCCCCTCAAGACAATCACTTCAACGAGCATAGGCGAGGGAAGAAACATTTCCGTTCGGAGGTGCTAAGCATCGCACCCTCCGTTCCGAAGGCACCTGCCAGTATCAGCAGGTGCAAGGCTTCAAGACTGAAGCGCCGAAGCCTCAAGAAAGAGTACCTAGAAGGCGCCAGAGTTTTTTCTGCTGCATGCATGGCGACAATAGGAGCCATGACACGAAGGACTGCAAGGCAGTGTTGGCCCTTCGGGGCAACTACCTAGGGCGAAGTACCGGGCGGGGTACTTCAGTTCGAGCCCCACCAGCGGCACGGTCGGAGCCTGTGCAAATCGTGGCCCGAGCCGGTGTTCCTGAAGCCCCCATGCGACTTCCGGTGGCCAATATTATGCCACCATCGAAGCAGGAAGACCCACAAGACCGCGGCAAGCGAGTGGTCCTACCCATATCCGGTGGGGGGACCCTCGGAAACATGTCCAAGAGGCAGCGGCATGAATACGTCCGTGAAGTAGGGCACATTGGGACTTCGAGCTCAGCGGAAGGAATGCCAGAATGGTCCCATGTGCCCATCTCTTTTACTGCCAGTGATGCCACGGGGGTAAAGTTCCCCCATGCTGACCCCTTGGTCATTTCCGCAGACATAGCAGGGGTGGAAGTCCGAAGGATCCTGGTGGACGACGGGAGCTCCGTAGACATACTTTTTGTCCAGGCCTTCGATCAAATGTGCATACCTCGGAAACATCTACTTCCAGCGGCCCGACCACTTCAAGGTTTCTCAGGACCGCCTCTCGATGCCCTCGGCCAGATAGGCCTCGAGGTTGTTTTTGGAGAGGGGCCGTTGGCCAGGGTGGAAGAGGTGATCTTCGACGTTGTCGATGCCTCCTATGCTTACAACGCAATCTTCGGGCGAGGGATGCTGAACCAATTCGGAGCTATAGCGCATCACAACTATCTCTATCTCAAAATGCCCACGCAAGGTGGAGTTCTTACTATTTCAGGAGACCAAGCTATAGCCCGGAGAATGGAGTATGGGCACAACCAGCCGTTGGACCCTCGACAAGTGCACAACGTGGCGGAGCGCACAGAAGAGGTTCCGGAGGCTTCGAACTCTTCGAAGGGGCTCTTCCTTAAGCCAAGCCTAGAAGGTGGTGTCGAGATGAAGATAATTTCAAAGGATGGCAAAGAATACTCAGTACAGTTCGGCAAGGGGCTATCCCCAGAGATAGCTGCCTCATTGGAAGAAGTCGTCAAGCAGAATCTGGACGTCTTTTCCTAGTCTGACGACGACATCCCAGGGGTTGATCGAAGTATCATCGAGCACAGCCTACTCGTCAACCCGAAGGCTAGGCCAGTGTGCCAGGGGCTCCGCAAGCTACCTGCAGAAAGGGCAAGCCTCACCAAGACCGAAGTAGAAAAATTATTAAAGGCTGGCATTAACAAGGAGGTAGCCCACACCGAGTGGTTGGCAAACCCTATTTTTGTAAGAAAGAAAGACTCGAACAAGTGGCGCATGTGTATTGACTTTACTTCATTAAATAAAGCATGCCCGCGAGACCCCTACCCGATGCCCCGAATAGACCAGCTGGTGGATTCCACAGCAGGCTCCGAATTGCTAAGCTTCCTCGATGCTTACTCCGGGTATCATCAAGTCTGGCTAAAGCGTGAAGACGAAGCCAAGACAAGTTTCATAACTCCTTCTGGGGTATTTTGTTATGTAAGAATGCCTTTTGGCTTGCGGAATGCCGGAGCCACTTTTTCACGTTTAATAGCTAAGGCTCTAGGTCACCAAATAGGCCGAAATGTCGAAGCCTATATGGATGACATTGTAATAAAAAGTGCTCAAAAGCACCAGCATAGCCTAGACCTAGCTGAAACATTTGAGAGCCTCCGAGCATGTGGAGTACGCCTCAACCCTGAAAAATGTATATTCGGAGCACAAGCAGGAAAATTGCTAGGGTACTTAGTTTTGAGCAGGGGAATCGAAGCTAGCCCAACGCAGATAAGTGCACTGCAAAGAATGGCTCCACCAGGGAATTTGAAGCAAGTCCAGAAGTTAGCAGGAAGGCTCGCAGCTCTTAGTAGATTCCTGGCCAGGTCAGCAGAGCGAAGCCTCCCAATTTTCAAAGCCCTAAAGGGGTCCGAAAGCTTCAATTGGACGCCGGAGTGCCAGAAGAGCTTCGATGATATAAAAGCATACCTCGGAAGCCTGTCAACACTTATTGTGCCTGTTGGGACGACGGATCGAACCAGCAGGTTTTCTTAGTGGAAAATGAGAGTAGTGCATTCAATGCCCTTCTGAGCCTGCCTGTTACAACTGTAGTGGGGGGTATTTATAAGGCGCCCCGTCCAGAGGGCTAAGCGCCTCTGGACCGCCAACGGCTACCCGACCAAACACCGGTCAGTAGTACAGACAAAACAGACGATACATAGTACAGACAAGAAGATTCGACTCTAACAGCGTACCAGCCGTGTCGGACGCCTCCTGCGCCGCCCGACACGGCCCAGAGGATCACGATCCTATCCCTTCGTACGATCGCCCAATCCTTTTCCTGCCAAAACTCCCTTCGAGTTCGCCGCTACGGATCGGAAGAGGACCCCCGGCCTCCTGTCGTCGGAGGACAGCCTCCGGTGCCCCGCGCCGAAGGGCGACCTCCGACGTCTTCTTTCAGCGGGTGGCCCCCGATGCCTCTCGGCCGGAGGGCAGCCTCCGGTTCCTCCTCCCGGAGGGCGGCCTCCGGCACCTTCTCCGTGAGGGCGGCCTCCGATCTCTTGCCTCCGGAAGGTAGCCCCTGGCGTTAGGCTTCGAGCCCTCCGACCGAGGGCCTCCCCCTTCGGTTTCCGGGATTATCTTCCCCCAACAGTAGCCCCTCGCTTCTTCCCGCTCGTAATCCTGCAATAAGAGGGGGTGGAAGCGCACAAGATAATCCTGATAATTCTCGCTGGCGCGTACCTCGCTTTAAGGTGCCGAATCCGCCGCGGCGCGGAGGGGCGCTGGGGTAAGGAGGCAAGAGGCCGGGGGGTTGAAGTCCGCCTCGAGCCCTCTTTTTCCATCATGCTGAAGAGAGTTGACCGGGCCGATGGGAGACCAACACACCTTGACCCGGGGGGCTCCGATTCCGAGGGGCCGGACGGGCGCCGCCGGAAGCAATTAATGCACGTGCAGATGGCATCGAGGAGGCGGGCCGCTGGGAGGCCGCCACCGCGCCCCGATGCGCCAGCCGGCCTTAAATGCGGTGCCGCGCAATCCGCCGCGTTCACACGCTAACCGGATCGGGAGGGGAACCGTCGGTCTCGCAACAGGATATAATCCCCCTCGCGGCTTCCTCCTCGTTCGCCCATACGCGCCAACTCTAGCCACTCGAGCCGCCATTCAACCTGCTCCCTGAGCTCTGCATTCCCTCTCTCTGTTCTTCAAGAATGGCGAGGAACACTGCCCCTGCAATGGCGATGGATCCGCGCTTCTTGCAACGCTAGATGGCGGCGGCAGCGGCGGCGACAGCGACCGACACGTCGGAGGTGCGTGGCGCGCGCGATCTCCGCCCCGCTTCTGAGCGGTTCCGAGAGCAAACCTTGGAGCTCGGGCCATCTGCGTGCACCGAAGCATCGATTGAGCAAGCGACCAGGAGCCGTCTCAGTCCAGAGACGCCTGCGAGGAGGCCGGGCCGGGAGATGACCCCGCAGCCACAGGAAGGCGAGGTCGTCGTTTTTGAAGCCTTCTTCGACGCGGGCCTGGGATTCCCCGCCTCGGAGCTTCTCGCCGGGGTGCTGGACGCGTTCCATCTGGAGCTACCACAGCTGTCCCCCAACGCCGTGGCCCGCCTCGCCATCTTTGAGTGGGCCATGCGCGCCGAAGGCTGCGAGGGGAGGGCAGAGGTCTTCGCGGAGATGCACGAAGCCCTCTGCCAGCCGAAGAAGAAGGGAGGCCGGGTGCTGGCCTTCGGGAGCATCAACTTCCAGCTCCGAAGGAGATATGCGGACTCCTTCCCGGCGAAGGCCACCAACGAGAGGTGGTATTCAAAGTGGGTGAACCGGTGGTTCTACGTCCGCGTAGGGCTCGCCTCTGGCCTGGCCGGGATCCCTTGCCACATATGGTTCCGGAGAGAGGCGCGCATCGAGGCCAATGCCAGGACGATTTCCGCGAGGGTACAACTTCTCCAGATCGTGGCCCTCGAGATCCCTCCGTTGAAGGAGGAGTGGCCCGCCTCGCTCCGGAGCAGCCGAGACGAGTCGATGCCTTCAGAGCTCTCTCGCCGGCTCGGTAAGTGCCAACTCTTGGTTGCTTCTGTCCTTGCCTTTCACGCTTGAGGAGTACCCCGGCCCTGACGAAGAGATGCAGGATCGCTCGTCGCCCGAACGCCCGAGGAAGTCACCTGCCTGGCGGAGAGGATTCTCGGGGTCCCAACCGCGGCCGAACGGGCCCGCCAGATGGAGCTGGTGGGCTCTTGGGAGCGCTTCAATAGGGTGTGGGGGGCGCTCGAGCTCATGCCCCCGCCCCTTCCGGAGGGCGAGGCCCTTCGGGACGTCTCGAAAAGGAAAGCGAGCGACGCCGACGGCGGCCTTTCTCCGGGCCGCTCAAAGAAGAAGAGGATAGTGAAGGGGCCGAAGCATATGTCCCCGGGACCTTCTTCGGCCTCTCACTCCGAAGGAGAGGGTTCCAGCGAGGGGGCCCAATCAGAGTCAGGAGACCCTCCGGCGATCCCGGTTCCGACCTCGCCGGTCCGACCGGACGCCAGAAGAAGTGAAGATGCTCCTCCTCGCCCGAACCCAACGGAGCCCGCGCCGGGGGCCGGACAAGGGGCGCGTGCCGCCGAAGCGACGCCTCGCCCCGGAACCGCTTCCTCGCCCGCACTCGTTTCGGCGGGGGGCTCCGCGGGCTCCTTCGAGAGCAGGGCCGCGGACAGCTTGGACCGCGGGGGCTTAGCCGACCCGCTTGGCGCCATCGAGAAGAGCGCCGACAAGGAGGCTGAACTGGCCGCGGCGGCGGAGGGCTCTCCGCCGAACTCCATCGACAACCTCTTCTACCGCCCAAGCCCATCGGGCCACCTCCAGCCCCCGGATTGCCCCGGCGACGCTGCAGACGCAGGTATAGTAACTTAGCCACACTTCTACGTGCGCCAGGGGCTTTTCCACTTTTAACTCTTATTCACTCGCGCAGACACACCGGCCGGAGGCATGGAGCCCGTCGCCCCCTACCCCGCGGATGCTCCGGACGCGAGGTCTAGAGCCCCTGTCGCCGCGAGGAGGGCCTCGGGCTCGTGGGACGAGGCGGAGTCCAGGAGCACCGAAAGGGCCCCTCGGGAGTCCGCCGGAGACGCTGAGGTCCGGCCTCGGCCTCCCTCCGATCGTCAAGCCGCGCAAGGCTCCGTGCCGCTCCTGCGCCCTTTCTTAGCGGACGGCGAGGACTTCGCGTTCAAGGTGGCCCCGGTCCACGACTATTACCTGCGGCTGCGGGAGGCTCCGGTGATAGGCGAGCTGGGGCTATCAGATGGCCTGGACCTCGGAAGGGCCATCGAGACGGCAGCGGGCCAGGTACTTCTTCGGACATATTCGCCGCTTCCTTAGCAGCCCTCCTGACCATCTTTCCGCACGTAGGTGGTAGCACTGGCGCAGGGGCAGTTGTCTACCCTGCTTTCCGAACGCCAACAACACGAGGCGTACGCTGCGGAGCTCGCGACGCGGGTGGCTACCGTGGAGAGGCTAGCCCGCGAGCGGTCGTCGGAGGCCGAGGCCCTTCGGCTTCAGGCGTCGAGGATCAGGGCGTTGGAGGCCCAAGCGACGGAGGAGGACTCCCTCAGGGCCCGCATCGCGGAGCTAGACGGGCTCCGGGCCCGGGCCGCCCGCGCCGACGAGTTGGAAGCAGAGGTCGACGCTCTCCGAACCCGAGCTGCCGAAGTGGAGGTGCTCCGGTCCCGGGCCACGGAAGCAGAGCGGCTCGAAGGGGAGGTGTCCCGGCTTCAGGCCCAGGCCTCGGAGGCAGCAACCAAGGTCGAAGCCCTCGAGGCCCGGGTGACCCAACTGGAGGGAGTCGAAGTGGACCTCAACGCCCGGAATGGGGAGGTCGCCGAGGAGCTTGCTGAGGCCGGGAAGACGGCGGCCGACGCCGCGGAATCCTTGCGGAAGATGCTGGCGCGCTACGGTACCGGCTGCGGCACGTTCGACATCGCCCGGGAGCCCCTAGTCCGCCGGGTGAAGTTCATCCGGTCCGCCATCCGGTAGATACACCTCGCCATGGCGCAGTATGGCGAGGTGTCCGCCCGGGTGGCCGCGTACGGGATTCTGCGGCACCTCGAGGCGTCTGGGCTCCCGCTTCCCTCGTCTTCGAGTTCGCACCCGGTTGCCTTCGTGGGGGACCACCTCCGGACACCGAGCCTCGCGCTGACTCAGTGTTGGAGGGCACTCAAGGCGGTTTGGCAGACCGAGGGCCCCGCGGCGATCCAGGCTTGGCTGGAGGAGGCACTCCGCGCACGCGGTCCTCCGGCTCCTTCGAAGCCTTCGACCTCAGCCCGCTTGTCGGATCTGCAGGTGTAGCTTTAGAGACCTATCCTTGCCTTACCCTGTAATAGCTTAGGGAATTTGGTCATATATTTAATAAAGAGTATTCTTCTGGAGCTTACTCAGGGTGTTCGCGTTTGCGATCGTGACGTCGAGGTGCTTGATTCCGACGACGCCCTTCGACATCGATGGGCTATCTTCGAAGCTATGCGAGCAAACCGGCCTGCGCGCTTCGTTCTTCCCCGCAGCAGTGACGGACGCGTGGACCCCGACGTCCTCCAAGGGGTTCTGAACCATGTGAAGGAAGAAGAGAGAGGGTCCCGCTCGCCATCCTCGTCCCCCGAACCGGTTGATTGGTCTGACACGGAGGCCGGTTTGGGCGAAGCGCCCCCCGAGGAGGGCGGCCTGCGTAGCTGGGCTCAGCTTCAAGCGGATCAAAGGGCTTTTCGTGCCCAGAAGAAGGAAGAGGAACACAGGAAGAGGAAAGAGAGGTCCGGGCGGAGCGTGCCCACGACTTCGGGCCCTTCCAACCGGAGGGGCCCGCGGTTTTTGCTTGGCCTGGATGAGAACTTTTCTTGATTTTCTTCTTTGATTTGTAATGAACATTGTATGCTTTATGTGCTTGCTGCAGTCTGCGCCTTGCTCCTTCTCTTCCTCCCCCCTCCTTAGCGGGTAGCTGGTTTACCGGCTGGGCGCTAAGTAGTTCAGGAGAGAGAGTGCGGAGAATGCGCGCCACGTCGAGTCGGAGCTCGGAGCCTGAAAGCGAGGGTGCTTCGAGCCGGAGCTCGGAACCGAATGCGAGGGTGCGTCGAGTCATAGCTCGGAACCCGAATGTGAGGGTGTGTCGAGTCATAGCTCGGAACCCGAATGCGAGGGCGCGTCGAGCCGGAGCTCGGAACCCGAAATGCGAGGGCGCGTCGAGTCATAGCTCGGAACCCGAGAGTGAGGGTGCATCGAGCTGGAGCTCGGGACCCGAATGTGAGGGTGCGTCGAGTCATAGCTCGGAACCCGAATGTGAGGGTGCATCGAGCCGGAGCTCGGAACCCGAATGTGAGGGTGCGTCGAGCCGGAGCTCGGAACCCGAGAGTGAGGGTGCGTCGAGTCGTAGCTCGGAACCCGAATGTGAGGGTGCATCGAGTCATAGCTCGGAACCTGAGAGTGAGGGTGCGTCGAGTCGTAGCTCGGAACCCGAATGTGAGGGTGCATCGAGTCGTAGCTCGGAACCCGAATGTGAGGGTGCGTCGAGTCATAGCTCGGAACCCGAGAGTGAGGGTGCATCGAGCCGGAGCTCGGAACCCGAATGTGAGGGTGCGTCGAGTCATAGCTCAGAACCCGAATGTGAGGGTGCATCGAGTCATAGCTCGGAACCCAAGAGTGAGTGTGCGTCGAGCCGGAGCTCGGAACCCGAATGCGAAATTCCTGGAGTCGCTGCGCCAGCTGTGTTGGGCGAAACATTCGGCTGAATATTTTATTACACAATTGGTGGACACAAAACAGGCGGCGGCGGCCGCTAGTAAAATACATTGACAGTGTTATGGAAAATAGTGCTTCAGGTGCTCGGCATGCCAAGTATGCTTCAGCTCTTTGCCTTCCAGGGTAGCGAGTCGGTAGGATCCTGGTCGTCCGGACTTTGTGACAATGTACGGTCCTTCCCACTTGTTGCCCAACTTGGTGGGGGCGACCACCGCGCGGAGGACGAGGTGCCCTGGTTGGAACTCGTTGTTCTTAACTTTGGTGTCATACCACCCCTTGGTCTCTTTCTGATAGTGGGATAGGTTGGCGATGGCGCGCAGCCACGTCTCTTCGGCCAGGTCGAGGGAGACGGTGTGCTCATCCTCGGCTTCGGGTGCTACGACGCGCAGTGAACCGGCGCGGAGCTCTGTTGGTGTCATTGCTTCGTCGCCAAACAAGAGGCGGAACGGGGTGAAGCCGGTGGCCCGAGAAACGGTCGTCCGGATGGACCATAAGATCTTGGGTAGCTCGTCGGGCCACACTCCTCGGGCCAAACCGACGATGCGTTTGTTAAGGCCTGACAGGATGTGCCCATTAGCTCGCTCCACGGCTCCGTTAGACTGGGGATGTCGCACGGCTGCGAAGCAAAGCTGAACTCCCAGCTCGTCGCAGAACGCCCAGAAGGTGCCCGCGTCGAACTGCGTTCCGTTGTCCAATGTGAGCTGCTTGGGTACTCCGAACCGGCACATGATATTCTGCCAGAAAAATTTCTGGACACTTCGGGATGTGATGGTAGTCAGTGGCTCCGCTTCAACCCACTTGGAGAAGTATTCGACGGCGACCACGGCGAAGCGCAGGTTTCCCCTTGCTCTGGGGAGTGGACCAATGAGGTCCATGCCCCAACGGGCCAAAGGCCACACGGGAGGGATAGGTAGCAAGCTTGCTGGAGGGCGGTGACTGCGGCGGCCCATCCATTGGCAACCCTGGCAGGTGCGGACAAGTTCTTCGGCATCGGCAACGATAGTGGGCCAGTACACACCTTGCCAGAGAGCTTTGCCTGCGAGGGCCCGCGGAGCTAAGTGACTGCCACACAGCCCCTCGTGTATCTCTCGGAGCATGGCAATGCCGTCCGAGTGCGAGACGCAACGAAGGAGTGGAGAACATATTCCGGATTTGTACAGAATTCCATTGATAACTTCGAATGACCTCGCGCGGAGTTGCAGGAGAGCTTGCTCTGGGCTGGGATGGATGTCGTCGCCGCCTGTGAGCGTGCGCAGGATGGGCTCGCGCCAATCGGTGCTGGCCATACATAGTACTGGAGCCGGCCGTGGCGACGGTTCGGGTTCCTCCGGGGCGGCGGGGATGGACGCCTCACTGCGAGGGGTTGCCGAAGGTTGAGCGAGTTCTTCGAAAAAAGCCCCTGGCGGTAGGGCTTGAGCGCCGGCCCCGGCCTTGGCGAGGGCGTCTGCTTGGGCGTTGTCGCTTCGCGGGATGTTCTGGATGGATATACCCTTGAAGGATACTTCGAACTTGCGGATGGAGTCGAGGTAGGAAGCGAGGTCCGGGTGTTTTGCCCGGAAGCTCTTGTCGATGTGCCCGGCGACCACTTGGGAATCGGTCTTCACGACCACACGCGCGGCTCCCAACACGAGCGCCTTGCGAAGTCCCAAGAGGACTCCTTCATACTCGGCGATATTATTGGTGGCTTTGAAGCTTAGTCGGGCGGAATATAGGGCCTGCTGACCGGACGGGGAGATGATGACTGCTCCGGCTCCAGCCCCGGAGGCCTGGTAAGCACCGTCCGCAAAGACGGTCCAAATCCCTTCACCTGCGTCGGTGCCCGTAGGCTCTCGGGCCCGCGTCCACTCCGCGACGAAGTCGGCGAGGATCTGGGACTTTATGGATGTCCGGGCGACAAAGGAGATCCCGAACGGGGCCACTTCCACTGCCCATTTTCCGACGCGACCGGTGGCATCCTTGTTTCTGAACATGTCGCCTAGCGGGTAGGCGGTTGGGATGACGATGTCGTGGGCCAAGAAGTAGTGTCGGAGCTTCCGGGAGGCCATGACGAGGGCGTAAGCCACCTTCTCAAGCTCAGAATACCTGGCTTTGGCTTCGGCTAGAGCCTCGGAAACGAAGTAGACGGGACGTTGGACCAGCTTCCCGCCGATCTCCTCTTCTTGAACCAAGGCCGCGCTAGCTGCATTGCCGGAGGCGGCGAGGTAAACCAATAAAGGGCTGCCGGCCCGGGGTGTGGCGAGGGCCACGAGGCCGGAGAGATAGTCCTTGATTTGCTGGAAACAATCCTGGCACTCGGGGGTCCATTCGAAATGCTTAGAACCTCGGAGCGCCTTGAAGATGGGCAAACTTCTTTCGGCCGACTTTGCGAGAAATCGCCCAAGGGCGGCCAACCGCCCGGCCAGCTTCTGCGCCTGCTTCAGGTTCTGGGGTGGCGCCATGTTCTGCTGTGCTTGAACTTGCGTTGGACTGGCCTCGATGCCCCGGCTAGAAACGAGGTACCCAAGCAGCTTCCCTGCGCGTGCTCCGAAAACGCACTTGTCTGGATTAAGCCGGATTCCACACCGCCGGAGGCTGTCGAAGGTCTCAGCTATGTCGGACCCATGATGGCTTTTGGAGGCGCTCTTGATGACAATGTCGTCCATGTAGGCTTCCACATTGTGCCCCAGCTGATGACCTAGGGCCTTGGAGATTAGCCTTGAAAAGGTGGCGCCGGCATTACGGAGGCCGAAGGGCATCTGGAGATAACAGAATACTCCGGCTGGAGTGACAAAACTGGTCTTCACTTGGTCTTCGGGCTTGAGCCAGATCTGGTGATATCCTGAATAGGCGTCGAGGAAACTGAGGAGTTCAGCTCCGGCTGTGGAATCAACGAGCTGGTCGATGCGAGGCAGGGGGTAGGGGTCACGGGGGCAAGCTTTATTCAAAGAAGTAAAGTCGATACACATGCGTCATTTGCCAGATGTTTTCTTCTGGACAAACACAGGGTTGGACAACCAATCGGTATAACTCACTTCCCGGATGACCCCTGCGCGGAGCAGCTTGTCGGTCTCTGCCTTGGCGAGCTCAACCCGCTCGGCGGAGAGCCTCCGGAGCCCCTGGCGAACCGGTCGTGCCTTCGGATCAACGGCCAAGGAGTGCTCGATGATCGAGCGGTCGACGCCAGGAATGTCTTCGTCAGACCATGCGAAGATGTCGAGGTTGCCGCAAATGATGGCTTCGAGCTGCGCTGATACTTCTGGCTCCAAGCCCCCTCCGAACTTGATCGGGTACTCTTTTCCTCCTCGGGTCAGGGTCTTGGTGATGATTTCCCCCTCTGGGAGGGGTTTGGCGGGGCGCCCCTTCTGCGCAGGATATGTGCCTCCTGCGAGGCCGGCTTCGTCGGCACCTTCGCGGACACTGTGGACCCATCGCGGCTCCAGTGGCGCCGTATGGCCGTACTCGACCCGGCGGGCTGCGGCTTGGTTGCCCAGGACGGACAACACCCCTCCGGGAGTCGGCATCTTGAGGCAGAGGTAGTTGTGGTGGGCGATGGCGCTGAAGCAGTTGAGTATCCCTCGCCCGAAGATGGCGTTGTAGGCGTAAGGAGCGTCGACGACGTCGAACAGGATTTCTTCGCGACGCTGGAGGGGCGCGATGCCGAAGGTCACCTCCAACAGGACCTGGCCCAGTGCATCGAGCGGGGGCCCGCGAAGCCTTGGAGCGGGCGCGAAGCTGGCAATAGGTGCTTGCGTGATAAGCACAGTTGATCGAAGGCCTGCACGAAGATGATGTCAGCAAAACTCCCCCCATCGACCAAAATGCGACGCACCTCGGCTCCGGCGATGTCCGCCGAAATGACGAGTGGATCGGCGTGAGGGAACTTGACTTCGGCGGCGTCTTCGGCGGTGAAGGTGATGGGGACATGAGACCACTCTGGGAGGATCGAGGGGCCGGACGTGCCGATATGCCCGACCTCCCGGACGTAGTCTCGGCGCTGTCGCTTGGACAGGGCTCCCAGGGCTCCCCCTCCGGTTATGGGAAGGACCACGCGCTTGCCGTGGTCCGGGGCAGCTTCGAGCTTGGGGACCGAGATTCCGCCGAACTCCGCGACCGGGATCGCGGTTTCCGGCTCTTCTCGGCGCCCGACTACTTGGACCGGTTCTGGCCGAGGGGTAGGATTCCCTCGGTCGGAGGAGCCGCGACCGGCCTGGCGCTCGAGGTAGTCGCTGCGAACGGCGAGTATGGTCCGGCAGGAGTCGGTGTCGTGGCTCCGGTTCTCTCCATGGATGCTGCAGTAAAAGGTTCCTCTGGAAGGTGCTCGGGATGGAGGCTTGGGTCCGACCTGGCGACTCCCGCCGGGCGTATGCAGGTGCTTGGCAGGCGCTTGAGGGGTGATACTAAGGACTTCCCCACGAAAATGCTTTCGGCTCCACCGCGAGTCCCGATGGACGAGATCCTGCCGAGCGGGCTCCGGGCGGTGGAAGTCGGAAACGTGACGCGCACCCCGGCTGGGATCCGGAGGCGCTTCACATGTCCTGGCGCTCGGGGCCCGGACGGGGACTACCATCGCTTGTCGGCGTATCTGGCCCTCTTCGGACCGGGCGTACTCTTCAAAGTACGTCATGAGCTGCGCCACCGAAGAGATGGGCTTCCGGTGGAGCTTATCAAGGAGGCCTGGGTGGGTGACGCCCTCCCGGGCCGCATCGATGATGGAGGAAGCCGAGAGCCCTTTGATTTGGGCCTTGGTGTGCGCGAAGCGCTGGGAGTATTGCCGCAAGGTTTCCCCGGGCTGCTGCTTCACTTGGAAAAGACTCCCGGTAGACATAGGGGCCACGAAGGTCCCTTGGAAGTTGTTGACGAATTTCTTTTTCAGCTGCTCCCACGAGTGAATAGTCCCTGGCTGGAGGGACCAGAACCACCGAAGGGCGATCCCCTCGAGCGCCAGGGGGAAGCATTTGGCCATGGTGTCCCGGCTCCCCCCAGACGCTTCTATCACCAGGGCGTACGAGCGAGAGAACTCACTGGGGTCGGAGTCCCCGGAATACTTAGGGAGCTTGGCGGCGCGAAAGTTCGAGCCGAAGCGCACCCTCTGGAGATCCGGGTGCAGGGGAGAGTCCTCGTCGTAAGATGCGTTCTCCTCATCGGTAGGGCACCGGAGGGGCCAGGGGCCGGAGCGACGCTTCCTGGCGCCACAGAGCCAGCTCCGCCTTTAGCTTAGCGTTCTCGGCGGCCAAGGCATCAGCTTGGCTCCCGCTTCCTCCGGAAGTGGTGTCGGGGTCCCGCGAGCGGACGTAGTCTGTCCGAAGGGACACTACTGGAGGTCCACTCAGGGGACGCTGCTCCGGCGGCCCACCCGGCGACCCGACCAGGTTGGCGGAGGTCGGTTCGGGTAAGCCGTCAGCGCCCCGGGCTCCGGGCGTCTCTTCCTGCACCTGGACGGGGTCCATCGGGGACGCTGCTCCAACGGGCGTGGTGGTGGGAGCTGGAGGGTTGGGGTCGACGGCTGAGGCAAGCTCGGCCCCGGCGGTACGAGCTGACCTGCGCAGGGGGGCCGTGCTCGCCCCCTTCCGGCTCGACATGCTTGGGTGGATGGGTGTAGAGGACGCTAGCTTTTCGGACTAGGATCCCCACGGACGACGCCAACTGTTGGGACGACGGATCGAACCAGCAGGTTTTCTTAGTGGAAAATGAGAGTAGTGCATTCAATGCCCTTCTGAGCCTGCCTGTTACAACTGTAGTGGGGGGTATTTATAAGGCGCCCCGTCTAGAGGGCTAAGCGCCTCTGGACCACCAACGGATACCCGACCAAACACCGGTCGGTAGTACAGACAAAACAGACGATACATAGTACAGACAAGAAGATTCGACTCTGACAGCGTACCAGCCGTGTCGGACGCCTCCTGCGCCGCCCGACACGGCCCAGAGGATCACGATCCTGTCCCTTCGTACGATCGCCCAATCCTTTTCCCGCCAAAACTCCCTTCGGGTTCGCCGCTACGGATCGGAAGAGGACCCCCGGCCTCCTGCCATCGGAGGACAGCCTCCGGTGCCCCGCGCCGAAGGGTGACCTCCGACGTCTTCTTTCAGCGGGTGGCCCCCGATGCCTCTCGGCCGGAGGGCAGCCTCCGGTTCCTCCTCCCGGAGGGCGGCCTCCGGCACCTTCTCCGGGAGGGCGGCCTCCGATCTCTTGCCTCCGGAAGGTAGCCCCTGGCGTTAGGCTTCGGGCCCTCCGACCGAGGGCCTCCCCCTTCGATTTCCGGGATTATCTTCCCCCAACAGTGCCCCACCCGGAAGAAACACTCCTCCTTTATCTCGCAACAACAGACTCTGCAGTAAGTGCAGTACTGGTTAGGGAAGTTGAGCTTAAGGGAAAGCTAGTGCAGTACCCAGTTTATTTTGTTTCGGAAGTTTTGTCCGGAGCTAAGATTAGATACTCCGAGCTCGAGAAATTTGCTTATGCCCTGGTAATGGCCTCGCGGAAGCTAAGGCATTACTTTCTGGCGCATAATCTAATCGTTCCTACCTCGTACCCTCTTGGTGATATGCTCCGAAGCAAAGATTATACGGGTAGGATCAGAAAATGGGCTGTCGAGCTAGCCCCCTTCAGAATCTCCTTCACGGCAAGAACATCTATCAAATCCCAAATCATAGCCGACTTCTTAGCAGAGTGGACGCCATTTGTAGTTTGGGCTCTGGAGGAGCCCTCCGAAGGTTTATGGACTATATTTTTTGACGGAGCTTATCAAGCATCTGGTGTCGGAGCTAGAGCGGTCATCGTATCACCGTCAGGGCAAAAGGCCATGTATTCTGCGAGGCTCAACTTTAAAACCACCAACAATATCGTAGAATACGAAGGGGTCATGCTGGGCCTCCGAAAGGCAAAGGCACTTGGAGCAGCAAGGATAATAATTAAAACAGATTCCCAAGTAGTCGCAGGGCATGTCGATAAGAGATTTCAAGCAAAGAACCCGCATCTAGCGCAATACCTTGAAGAAATCCGCAAAACTGAAGCAGCGTTCAAAGGATTTTTTGTTCGAAGTATCCCTCGGGCAGATAATCAACTCGCAGATATTCTAGCAAAAGTTGTAGCCGGAGCATTGGACCTCCCAGAGGGTGCTTTCTACGAAGAACTAGTCAAGCCTGCAGTCAATCAATTACCCTCCGCAGAAGTACTATGCATTCCAGCTACAGATTGGCGAGCTCCGATAATGAATATCTTGCAAGGTGGCAGAGATTCTTCAGAGGGTCCGGATGCCCAGAGACTGCAAGCAACGACTCGAAACTACAAGCTTGTCAGCGGAATATTGTACAAAGCCGGAGTGTGTTCCCCTCTACTCCGATGCATCTCACAACTCGAAGGCCAAGACATACTTCGGGACATTCACGAAGGTTTGTGCGGAAGCCACCTGGCCCCTCGTGCCCTAGCAGGCAAGACACTTCGGCAGGGGCTCTACTGGCCGACAATTGTAAGAGATGCAGAGGAGTTGGTTCAAACCTGCCAAGGATGCTAATGGATGGGAAGACGAAGCCACCGTTCGCCAGTTCCACTTCAAGTTATTGCCCCGGTATGGCCAATGGATCGGTGAGGCATGGACCTCATAGGCCCTTTTCCAATGGCAAAAGGCAGCTTGAAGTTTGCGGTGGTAGCAATCGAATATTTTTCAAAGTGGGTCAAAGCAGAACCATTGACTGCTATCACTTCAAGGAATGTGCAAAAGTTTTTCTGGCAAAATATTATATGCAGGTTCGGAGTACCAAGGGAGCTAACCGTGGATAATGGAACCCAGTTTGAAGCTGACACATTCAAAGAATTTTGTGAAGAGCTGGGCATTAAGTTATGCTTCGCAGCAGTGCGCCATCCACAGTCCAACGGAGCTGTCGAACGAGCCAACGGAAACATTCTCTCCGGTCTGAATAGACGGATTGTCGGGTTGGCCAAGGGGCTGTGGGTCGAGGAGCTTCCCAAAATCTTGTGGTCCATTCGAACCACTCAAGCCAGGTCCACAGGCTTTACCCCATTTAGGCTACTATTCAGAGATGAGGCCATGACTCCTACGGAGCTCAGGGGTGGATCCCTTCGTGTAGTGCAGCCTAGAGATGAAGATGAAAGAAACACTTCGCTGGACTTGTCAGAAGAAACAAGGCTTCGAGTTGTCGCCAATCTGATGAAGTACCAAGGCCAAACAAAAACATGGTATGACCCAAAGATAAAGCTGAGCGAGCTTAGGCCAGGTCATCTAGTTTTGCGAAGTGTAATAGCCCCGGGGAAGCTAGGAAATAAATGGGAAGGACCATATATTATCCTACGCTCAGGACGCCCCGGATCATTTAAATTAGCTAATCTAGAAGGGGAAGAATTGAAGCATGCATGGCATGCGGAGCACCTTAAGCGTTACTACGCTTAGGGGCTCCTTGTAATCACTTGTAAAGAATTCCTTTTCTAAATAAAGTGAGGGTCGAATTTTGTTTGCTCTTCAAATATCCCTTACTCCTGATGGACGCATCGGGAGGACGGAGATGCTTGCGGAGTCAAGCATCTTTCCCAAGACCCGGGCAACAGCCTGCGAACCATGGGTTCAGGGGCTTCGCTGCAAGCCTGCGAATTCCAGGCTCTGGCTTGTTAGGATTCGTAGAAGAGTCTAAGGACTTTAAAATAACAGATTTCCGGCCTCAGGGTTCGAAGTATCTGTAAAAGAGCCGAAGGTGGCCAGCCTGCGGATTCCAGGCTCCGGCTTGTTAGGATCCATAGAAGAGTCTATGGACTTTAAAAGAACAAATTTCCGGCCTCAGGGTTCGACGTATCTGTAAAAGAGCCGAAGGTGGCCAGCCTACGGATTCCAAACTCCGGCTTGTTAGGATCCGTAGAAGAGTCTAAGGACTTTAAAAGAACAAATTACTGGCCTCTAGGTTCGAAGTATCTGTAAAAGAGCCGAAGGTGGCCACCCTATGGATTCCAGGCCTAGGCTTGTTAGGATCCGTAGAAGAGTCCAAGGACTTTAAAGATAAACAGATTTCTGGCCTACGGGTTCGAAGCATCTGTAAAAGAGTCGAAGGCGACCAAGCAATAAGGTTTCAAGGCTCCGGCCAATGAGACACTTTTAAAGTCCTAAGCGGCTAGTAAAAAAGCCTGCAAAGGTAGTTTCAACTCCGAAACTTACAAAATCATAATACAAAATGATGTTCGAAGAACCCTACGGAAAGTGTTGTGCGAAGCATCGGTTTGTTCGGCGCGTCATTGTGTCCGACGAACCTTTTTGCAATGCGTAAGGTCCCCCAACCACAAGGAGGGGTAGGAAGGTAAAGAACAAACAAGATGCTTCCGGTACAATTCACATTAATTCATCATACTTTTACATTAAGATAAATTTTGGTCCAAGCCTAAGAAAATCGGAGACCCTGTCGGCCTCTAGAGCTACTTCTCCGGCTACTCTGTCCTCCGGAGCTCGAAGCCACCGGGATTGTCCTTTTCATTCGAGTGCTTCTTTTCTTCTTCGAGGCTCACAATTTCTTCTGCTCCTCCTGAAGCTCGGCCCAAGTCAGAAGTCTTTCGGAGTTAGCCTCCGTAGGGTCTTCGGCCTGGTACTCTGAATCAGATCAATCCATGTGTTCGGAAGACGAAGATGCCTTCTCTTTTTCCTCTTCCTTGATATAAGCTAAGACTTCTTGAAAAACCTCGAGGGTGACTTCCCCTTTATCTCCACGAGGAATAGAGAAGCGAGAGCGGCGGTAAGGCCTTAAGCTCCCAAGGCTTGCCCACTCCTTCCGGAGCTCTTCGTTAAAGTCCAGTACTTCAAAGTCAGGTTCCGAAGGGCATGACAGAACCTAGAAGAACAAAACACCCAAACAAGCTCTTTGTTTATAAACTTTTCATTAATGCAAGGGGCTTTACAAGATTTCTTATACACAGTCGTCCTATGAGCTAGAACTGCGGGTCGGTTGGTGGAGTAGGAGGTGCCGGAGCTGGCGAGGTTGGAAGCGGCGGCCTTGTCTGTGCTTGCTTCTGCCGACGGGCCTCGTCGATCCAAGCTTTGGCTGCAACCTTGTGGTCCGTCTTCCAGGTTGATCGGAAAACTTCCCAGGCCGAGGCTACATTTGCCGAAGGGTGCAACAGGTCCTCAGAGGCAAAGCTTCCGGGGGTCGACCCCCCGACTGGAGCAATGGGAATCTGAAGGGCTTCGAGGTGGCGGAGAACTCCAATCCTGGCACACTGACCAGAGATCTCTCCCTACCGGACACCGGAGTTCATCATCAGCGACGCCGCCACTTGGATCCTCTTTAGCTTCCGGTCGAGGGGTTCACTGGCCGCCGCAGAAGACAAAGGGCACATAGTGCCAAAATATTCCAAGGTACCCTGAAGGGCATCCTAGGTACGTTTCGCTACACTGGCATTCTTCTTCTCTGCCGTCTCCATCTCCGCAGCGGTAGCAGACACTTCAGCCACTTGGAGCATCAAGGAGCTCTTCTGGGCCATCGCTTGCTTAAGAGAGCCTTGGAGCTCTACCAGCTGGGTGCTCGAAGTGGCCGCCGCCTGCAGGAGCTTTTCAACATCCGCCCGGAGCACTAAGCACTCGGCTTCAACTTCTTGTGCTGAAGTCCAGAGTGCGTTGTTGTCCTGCCTTGCTAGTCGAAGGGCTTCGTCGGCTTCGGCCCTAGCCCTCCGTTCTTCGAAGGCTTCTTCCTCCAACCGAAGTGCTCTTTCTTCAGAGCCCTTGAGCGTGGCTTGGAGGGTGGTAACCTTCCGTTTGAGTCGATTGGTTTCGACTTCATTGGAAGTCGCTGCCGCTCTAGCAAGGACGAATTGCTGCAAAAAGAACAAGCTCCAGGAGTGCCCGAAGGCCCGTTCGGTGTTCCAAAAACGGAGCCAGCAGAGGAAGCCAAGACGAAGCTTGGCGATTATCTACCGTGGCCTCTTCCTCTGAGTTGATAGCCGAGGTTATCGTTGGGTCAGGAGGGAGTCCGAGGCTGGACATGGTTTTGCCCCTCCCGGGCACGAAGGCAGGCGGCTCGGCTACGGTGAAGGTAGCTCTTCCTTCGACGGCTACCCCTTCGGCTGGAGCTGCATCAGCAGAGATGACCTCGGCCACCGGAGCCGCGTCAGCAGGAACGGCCCCCGCCACTGGAGCCGGGGCGTCCAGTGGAGTCGAGGTGTCCATCGGAACCATGACCCCCCGAAAAATATGGGACTTCGTGCGCAGCCGAGGCTTCATCTCCCTTCGATGTACCTACGGTACCAAGGTATTTGGTGAACATTTACAAGTAAAAATTGTTGCAGGAATCGACCAAGGCAAAAGATTCGAAGTGTACCTTCGAAGGCACCATGAGGTAAAATCGTTGGGTCCCCCAGGACTTCGTACATCCGGAGAATCTCGTCGAGGTCATCCCCCGAAGTCCCCTCCGGTGTGTTTTCCGCTGGAACACTGACCTCCACCGTGATCACCCAGGCTACGGGTGAGTTGGGGGCGACGACCTCTAGGTCCAAGTTCAAGACAGCGGGCGCGGGAGTGTGAGTCATGTCCACCTCTGCAGCCTCCCGAGAAGGAGCTTTGGTTGGGACCCTTGACGCATCTTCGTCACCCTCCAAGAGGTAGTTCTCGAAGGTCTTCACCAGTTGGGCATTGGAGTCCTCGTTCCCGGAATCCCCCGAAGCCGAGCTCCGAACGTCCAAAGACGAAGCAGACGAAGTAGGGGTCAGTTGAGGAGGGATCTTCGTCACCTTCTTCTTCTTCGTGGGGGTCTTGCCGGCCTTCTTTGGAGGCTCGGCGACGGCTTTCCTTTTCTGAGGGGCCGCTCCGACTGAGTTAAAATCTGGCAGAGGAGGAGGCACCATCCTGAGAGCTCCCCACACTTTGTTGGAGCGCTCCCAGCTCCCCACCAACTCCAACATCTTCTGCCTTTCAGCCACTGTAGGGGCTCCGAGGACCCATTCGATGGCCCGAGCTATCTCCTCCGGAGCTAACGCCAGTGGAGCCGCTGAAAAAAGGGTAACATATTATAAGTATGTTATTTTCATCATCTAACATATTACTGCAGGAGTTGAAGTCTTACCTAGAGTTCGGAGCTCACCCTCCGAAGCTTGTTTAAACACTATCGGCCAGTTGGCCCCGAGGGGTGGAATCCGAAGAGCAATGAACTCTTCGGCGAGGTCGTGCATGCTCATGCGGCTGGCCACCGAAGTCAGTAGCCCTAGCCACATTGAGAGCAGGCTAGGGTTCGGAGTAACCTCTGCCTCCTTCCGGAACCAGATCTCCTGAAGAGGCCCAGTGAGGGGAGAGTCCTCTCTGACTTCGGCGTAGAACCACCGAAGGATCCAGTTGGAGTACCATCGGTTGTTGATGGCCTTCGCTGGAAAGTGTTGGGTGTGCTCCCTCCGCAATTGGAAGTTGACGCTACCGAAGGCTGTTATCACCTTGGTGTCCCCGAGGCCATCTTGCGGCTTCAGCTGGCAGATGGCTTTGTGGGTGGCGGCGAAGACCTCCGATCGCCCCTCACAACCTTCATCTCGGAGCGCCCATTCGAAGACAGCCAGGCGGGCAATGGCATTGGGAGACAGTTGAGGTAAGGTGATGTGGAACATGTTCAATACCTCGGACAAGAAGTCGATGGCCGGGAGACCTAGGCCTGCCTCGAAGAAGGCCTCGAAGACCACTACTTCCCCGCTCCGTGGCCGTGGAGTCGATTCCAACCCAGGGACTCGAGTCCTCAGTCCAGTCCCCGGTTTCCCCTCTATGGCCTCTTCGATGGACTCTGCAGTGCTGGTGGACTGGCCGATGATGAAGCTTTGGGGGATTTTCTTCTTGGATGGCGGGCGGAGCTCCCGGGGGTTTTTGGGCCAAGCGTCACCCGGAGCCCCCGCCATTGCTGCTACGGCTGAAGCAGCCCACGCTTGCCTCTACGCTAAAGTGCCCACTGCCGCTGGCATGGTGTGGCAGGTCCTCGCCATGGCTCGGTAGATTGGGAAGTTGTGAGAATTGAAGGTTGAAGGAAGTGAATCGCGGATGTTAGGCACGGTAAAAAGTCTTGGGTAACTTCTAATCCCCTTTTTATAACTGTCCTCTAGTTGCTGTGCTTTGATCGCATTCACATTGCAGGTTCGACTTCCGTCACTGGCAGGTGGGGCCCGAATGTGGAACGGTGTGAGACCGCTATAAATTTTGACCGTTACCTTTTACAGAGTGTAACGACTACTTGCATAGTAACGGTTATAATCAAACGGCTTCTCACGACGTTCGGGCTTCGTAACGGTTCTCTTTCCCATGGAGCATTCACACAGCGGTCGGGAGCTCGAAGTCGTGGTCCGAATGCTTTGGATCAGAGATCCTTCGAAAGACTGTAATGTGTTCAACTTTCTCTAAGTCTCAGAAAATGAAAATATTCCTTGCGTATACTGCCTTCCTTCTGTACAGGTCAAATTCGTAGAGGCGTATTCGAGGGGCTACTGTTGGGGGAAAATACTTCACTTTCAGGACTTAGAGATTAACAGTCCAAAAAGACTTATTAAGCTTCGGAGCTGATGGGTTCATATTCGAAGGTGGAGGAGTCGCTAAGCCGAAGGATGCTTCGAGCTATGATCCGAAGGATCCCTCCACAAGATATGAGGCTTCAGAGTCAAGCGACAGGATTGATAAGACGTTTGGCTTATCCACTTGCCTCGGGTAGATTTTACCATTTTAACCCTGTTCAGGGTACCGAATAGTTTCCACTATGTCGGTTGTAATCAAAGGGTAAATAGGTCTTTTCCTTAGATGTTTTTGCCTATAAATACCCCCCTCCTTACCCTGTAATAAAGGAGGGGAAATACTCAGTCATTCTAATACACACATTCGGGCTACTTAAGCTATTATCCATTCGGAGGCTTGAGATAGTCCTTAAGCACAAGCTCACTGTTTGTCTGTTCTTGATCTTAGAGAACCTGTTAGCGTAATATTTTACGCCAACAGCGTGATCGGGGCCATGCTAACCCAGGAGGTAGAGGGAAAAGAGTACATCATCACATTCTTGAGCCGCCGCCTGCTGAATGCCGAGACCAAGTACACGTTTGTGGAATGTTTGTGTTTATCCCTTTACTACGCATGCACCAAGTTGCACCACTATCTTCTCCCTACTACATGTGTCGTTGTTTGCCAAATCGATGTTATAAAACACATGTTGCAAAAGCCGATTATAAGTGGAAGAATCATAAAGTGGGCTTACGCTTTGATTGAATATGATTTGCCCTATGAACCCCTAAGAGCCATGAAAGGCCATATTGTAGCCAACTTTATAGTTGATCACCACATAGACATTAGTTGGAGCAACAATGTTGCTTTGATTGAGGTAATGCCATGGAAACTTTACTTTGATGGTTCAACTTGCAAAAATGGCCAAGGTATTGGAGTGGTTCTCATATCACCTAGCGGAGCACACTTTGTGACCTCAGCTCGTTTAGAGTTTCCTTCTACTAATAACCAAGCTGAATACGAGGCTTTACTACTAGGACTTGAATTGTTAGAATCCATGGGTGTTAAACATGTTCATGCGTATGGTGATTCCCTGTTAGTAGTACAACAAGTGGCTAAGAGTACTCAATGTTTTAACGGTTTTCTAAACAACTACTTGGATAAGTGTAACACCCAGATTTAATAAATCCGTACCTTTATTGAAATTCCATAGAAAATCAATAAATACAAGATGTTCATCACACGACTGCGTACAATACGCCAATCAATCATGGTTCGTAGACCATATTATTATTACAAAAGAGTTAAATAAAAGAGAAACTAATAAAATACATCCTCTAGATGAACGCCTTTTTCCAGTCTCGTGCCTTGACTAGGTCGCTACTCCAGACCATCTCCCTCCTCGTAGTAGACTGCCTCTGGTGGTGTAAGTCAACGGGGGTGAGTACAATCATACTCAGTAAGCCACTGAATGCAAATATAATGCTAGGTAATAACAAGGGAGGTAGTGGCTTACTTTTGCGAAAAAGCGTATTTGTAAAGCAATTAATGTAATCAGATTATTAGTACAGAAAATTAAACATGAGTGCATGCATCATCTTCTAACTCGAGGGGTACAGTCAGCCCACCCTCGCTCAACAGTCCTTATATGCCATGAATAACACAAACATTTAAGCAATAATAAACTAACTACGAGAAGTCACACAACCCTCCCTTGACCGTGGGCTCGGCTTTTCGAAAATATTTAAACTCTGATCAGAGATGTACCACTGTACCCACAAGGCACGCACTCATCCCATACACCAGAGTGTAACGAGATGACCCATACCACGGGAACTCGTGCCAAAACCTTCCGCATGGAACGCACAAATCCGATAACACCCTCTTTTAGGTTTCATATGGTGCCCTAGTCACTTCGGGCCAACACCATACCCCCATTGAGCCACGTCGGTACAAGTCACCCACAGGTTGCCCCTTGCCCCTCCACTATGGTGCATCAAGATGGTTTGTTCCATACCTCCAGTTAGGACTTACCCATTAGACTTGTGGTTAGTACGGAAATGTTTTGCAACAGATCCCGCAGACCGGTCCTTATAGTGACCCGGGTGCGACCAACCAATTCCCGAGCTTGCACCTATAACCCACCATACTTATAACTTAGCCAACTCCAACAGAATCCAGAGACGAGAATAACAGGGAAATTCATATAGTAGAATCCAGCTATCTACGACTCGTTCTTTTACCCTATAGCAGTTGTGTCGGTACATTGGACACTAGCTAATATAATATTGTAGAGTGACAAAGAGTTTTAGGCTCAATAAGCATGGCTTGGGTTTGCACACAAGGATGGGGATCTAATAAATATAATTTAAGGCTTGAGATTGGACTAATGCAATATTATCCTATGAGTTATAGCGATAATTTATTAAAACATGGGCTCAATTATGATCAAAATGGGGGGTGTGACTTGCCTTGCTCCGCAAACGGTGAAGGTGGAACCTTGGGGTAAGACTCCGGATCTTCGACGGCGTCGTAGTCTTTTGGTACGACAAATAAACACGACATTCAATAAACAATCCAAAAATAAACAATACAAGCATTCATGTTTTTGTTGGATTAAATAAAGGAAATAATGCCTTAAATTCTATGAAATTATTGCCTAAGGGCTTAAGATTAGTTTTTAAGGGGGATTTCTGAATTTATAATTTTTAGAATAAGTATTTACACCAAGGGGTTTTATTTTTCCCATTTAACAATGTACAAGACAACCCTACTATTTTTATTGCATTAAAATAGGGAAATGAAGTTATTATTCCCTCTAGAATTAATATATAAATTTTTAAGGGTTCTTCTGAATTTATTGAATATGAATTTAATCCTAAGGGGGTTTTTACTTTATTATTTAATAAGAATAAAATGTGCAAAATGAACCTACTGTTTTATTGCATAAAAGTGTAGAGAATAAAGAGACAAATTTAACAAAATTTGAATGGTGAAATTTGGAGTTAAAATGAGCAAGTTATGATTTTTTGAAGTTTGAAATATTTTTCTGAATTTTTATTAAACAGGAAATTGGTCTCTAGTCCACGGTGAACTGGGTTCACCATGAACCGTTGACTGCGCGCATGGGCCGACAGGGGATTAATGAAATCCGACGGCTAGGATTCATCGATACCCCTTCGTCGGAATCGGGCGTCGAGGATTAATTCACCAAAGCGAATTAATGCCAAGCATCCAGATCCGATCGGACGGCTGTCGACCCATCCGGCACGGCACGTGGAGAAGGGGTAACTACCCCCTTCTTCTCTGACTCCGGCGGTGCAACGGTGACCAAAACCGGTGGCGGCGACGGTTATCTTGCTAGGCTAAGGCTAAAATGGAAAGAGGAGGCTACGGGGAGTCTAGGCATACCTGAGGTGAAGGCGATGGAGTAGTGGCGGCGGTCGGTGGCGAGAAGGGGGCGACGGGATCATAGGGTTCGACGGCGGCACGGTGATCCGGTGCCGAGTCGGCCCCACGGAGGCGAGGCCGAGGGAGAGGAGGTGACGATGGTCCTGGCGGTGGTGACTGTGAAGGCGGCGGTGGCTCGAGACGACGGCGAGCGAAGGCCGGAGGTGGAGCAGGGGAGAAAACCGAAAAAGGTACGGCGGCGCTCGGGAACGTGAGGTCTTGGGCGGATTACGGGTGGCCTGGGTGCGGCGGGGGTCCGGGGTTAAAATAGGGTCTCTGGTGATGGATATGGAGGGCTAATTGAAGGAAACCGAGGAGCATTTCCATACATGCGCCGGCGAGCTTTCCAAAAGTGCGAGTACAGAGAACTCAGACGCTATTGCGTCGGAAATAAGAGGGAAAGTGCTCACCGCGGTATGGTAAGAACGATGGCGCGACTAATTAGGCGGAGGGCGGCCGGCGGTGGCGGATTTACGCACCTAGGGTTCGGCCGGAAGAAGGAAAGGGGAAACCTTCCATGGGGAAGATGACCCTAATAGGTGGGTCCCACCTATCAGAGGGCGCGGGCGAAACCAGGAGCACCGATAGATGGGCCAACGCTGCCAGCGGCCGAGGGCGTGGGGCGGGGACTGATGGGTGGGGCCGGCCGGGCGTGGCGCGTGGGAGAGAGAGGGTGGGGCACGCCGATAGGGTGGTCCCACCTGGCAGTGGCCTAGGCATGGGATTGGGCCAGGCTGGGGCAGAAAAGAGGTAAGCAGCCCAGCAACAATTTAAATTGTTTTTCTGATTAAAATAATTCCATAAATTCTTATATTTAATTAGAGCTTGAAGCACTACTACCAAAATTTTGTAAAAATTCCTAAAAATTTGTCTTGGCTCATAGATTCTAACATAAATTTTTTAGCTTTAAACTTGGATTATTTTTCTCTATTTTGCTTTATTTGGATTCTTTTACCCTTTTCTCTAATTAAATAATCCCTTTTCATTTCAGAAAATTTATTTCCCTCATTTTTATTTTATTTTTAAATTTGGGCTTTTACAATAAGTGCTTGGACATAGTTGCTACTTTTGATGTCTTCAAAATTTCTCATGTGTCAAGAGAGGCCAATTCAGTTGCAAATGATTTGGCTCAACAAGCATCTAGTTACCAAGTCAAGAGAGGTAAATTTTCTGTACGGGAGAAGCTGATGTTTGGTCGCACTACCGAAGCCAGTGAATTTGGGCAGGAGCACCCTCCGGATCGGACCCCTCCGGCTGCCGGAGACTACCGCGCGCCGAGGTCCCGGGATAGGAGTACTCCGCCCACCGAAGAGTCTGGCACACCGGAGACCGTGAGCCGAAGTCTTCCATATAGTGAGGGCTTCCGAGAGCCCGAACCCTCCGGTAGGGGACTTTGGCCTAATGCGCTCCGCACGGCCAGTCCAGCCAGGCTTCGGCAGAAGCAGGAAGGGCTCGGGGGGCACCTCGAAATCAGTAGCCTAGATATTTTTTCAGGGAGTGAGCTAGCGAAACCCTTAGAAGCCCATAAGGGCGATTGGAATACTCCAATCGTCCAATATTTGAGAGACTCTAGACAAAGGGTTGATCGGAAAGTTCGGTGGCAAGCGTTTAAATTTGTGTTGCTAGATGACACACTGTATCGCCGAACCATTGACAGAGTACTGTTAAGGTGTCTAGACCACGAACGATCCTAGGTGGCTATGGGAGAAGTCCATGAAGGACTTTGTGGCACTCATTAGTCGGCCTAGAAAATGAGTTGGATGCTCAAAAGAGCGAGTTTTTACTGGTCGACTATGACTGAGGATTGCTTCAAGTACTATAGAGGGTGTGAAGCGTGTCAGAAGTTCAGCAATATCCAATTAGCTCCTGCTTCATTACTTAACCCTATTATCAAGCCATGGCCGTTCCAAGGTTGGGGTTTAAACTTCATCGGCCAAATTCACCGTCCTTCCTTAAAGGGGCATCAGTTCGTGTTGATGGCGACGGATTACTTCACCAAGTGGACCGAGGTCGTGCCTCTCAAGAACATGACTCACAACGAGGTACTTGACTTTATCTTGAAGCACATCATACATAGATTCAACATTCCTTAAACTCTCACTACAGATCAAGGTAGTTCATTTATTTCTAAAGAAGTGAGGGACTTTGCCGAATATTATGGTATTAAGTTGATAAACTCTTCGCCCTACTATGCTCAGGCCAATGGTCAGGCCGAGTCTAGTAATAAAACAGTGATTAAGCTCATTAGGAAGAAAATTGAAGAATTCCCTAAAAGGTGGCATGAAGTGCTCTCCGAGGCGCTATGGGCTTGTAGAATTATAAAGCACGGTGCTACCAAAGTTAGTCCATATGAGTTGGTATATGGACAAGAAGTCGTTCTACCTGTAGAAGTAGATCTTGGCTCTTTAAGAGTGTTAAAGCAAGATGGCTTATCGGTCGACGAGTATGAAACTCTTTTGAAAGACAATCTAGAAGAAGTGACTGATAAGAGAGTGAGGGCTTTAGAAGCCATAGAAATAGACAAGAGGAGAGTAGCTAAAGCCTACAATTAGAAGGTTAAACCAAAATCGTTTCAAGTAGGTGACTTGGTTTGGAAGACGATTTTATCCTTAGGCACTAAGAGTCTCAAGTTTGGTAAATGGTCACCTAGTTGGGAAGGCCTTTTCAAAATAGCCAAAATCGCTCCTAGCAATGCATATGTGTTAGAATCTCTGCAAGGAGAACGGTTTCGAAGAGCTTTGAATGGTAGATACTTGAAAAGGTATTTCCCATGTGTGTGGCAAACAACTTAAAAGATGTCGAAAGGCCGATATGGAAGGTATCGTCTTTAGCCCGTTGTGATTTTAGTTCACTTAGTTCACTAAAAGGCAGGGGGTATGTGTTGATACCAAAAAATGGCATTAATGGTTAAGATTGTCAAAATATCAATTTTGGTAATTTGGGCCGAAAATGCACATGCCCCGGGTTAGGCCAAAGCCCTACAGGGCCGAAGGACCACTACGTCACTATTCTTTATCGTACTGTATCAGAGACTTCGTGTCGAACCCCGCTGTTTGGAGGTGATTGTCGCGTCTAGATCCGTTCGGAGTTCATCTTTGGCTAGATCAGTCCGAACGCCGAAGGTACCCTTCGGCAGGACACTTCGCATCAGACGCTGAAGGTACACTTCGGCGACCCCCTTCGCACCATACTTTGAATCAGTCAGGCTTCACTCGGTTTGCTGATTTATTCTATTTAATATATTTATTTCGGCTAATTAGATTATTTTGTGTGATCTGATTGCTTGACGACTCCACCCCCTTACCACGGCTAAGGGTAGTCGGAACGCGACATCGGTGCTGTGTTATGCTTAGGCTTGTCCCTAAGTATTCGCACACTTTTGGATCGTCGAACTGATCCAAGTGCGGGGGCACGTTTTCTTATCAACAGCTGGTTATAATCAAATCTTTATGGCCGAAGAAGACGTCTATAAGTTAGCTTTTTGATGCCCTAGTTTTGTCGGCTTATTTGAGTGGGTTGTTATGACTTTTGGTTTAAACAATGCTGGCGCTACATTTCAACGTGCTATGAACTTGATCTTGCATGACTTGCTAGGAGTTATGCTATAGGTCTACATAGATGATGTTGTAGTCAAATCAGATGCTATGGGAAACCATTTAGCCGATTTGAGAGTTGCTTTTGATAGGATGCGTCAGTATGGCTTAAAAATGAACCCGCTCAAGTGTGCTTTTGGGATGTCGGTAGGCAAGTTCTTAGGATTCATGATTCATGAAAGAAGTATTGAGATTGATCCTAAGAGGCTTGAGAAGATTAAGAACTTTGAAGCGCCAACATGCAAGAGAGATGTGCAAAAGTTACTAGGCAAGGTGAATTATTTGCGCCGCTTTATATCTAACTTGTCTGACAAGATTGATTCTTTTGTCCCCATACTTTGGCTAAAGAACGAAGCCGAATTCACTTGGGAGGAAAGTCGGCAACGTGCTTTCGAGATGATTAAAGTGTGCTTGTCATCACCGCCTGTGGTAAGAGCACCAAAAGTCGGGATTCCATTTTGGCTAAACGTTGCTGCAGAAGATAGCGTGATAGGAGCTGTGATAACTCAGGAAGTGGGGGGGGGGAAGGAGTACATCATCACATTCTTGAGTCTCTGCCTATTGGATGCCGAGACGAGGTACGTGTTTTTAGAGTGTTTATGTTTGTCACTATATTCTGCATGTAGCAAACTTCGACATTATCTTCTATCTGACACATGTATTGTTACTTGTCAAACTGATGTTATAAAGTACATGTTGCAAAAGCCTATTCTAAGTAGGAGAATCAAAAAGTGGGCTTATGCTTTGATTGAGTATGATTTGTCTTATGAACCTCTGAAAGGAATGAAAGGCCAAGTCGTCGCAAATTTTATAGGTAATCACCATGTAGATGTCAATTGGAGTAGTGATACTGCTTTGATTGAGGTAATACCATGGAAACTTTACTTAGGTTCGGCTTGCAAGAATGGCCAAGGTGTTGGAGTTGTGCTCATATCACCTAGTGGCATGAGTTTCGAGACCTCGGACCGGTTAGAATTTCCTTGTACTAATAATCAAGCCGAATATAAAGCTTTGTTGCTAGGACTTGAATTGCTAAGCTCCATGGATATTAAATATGTTCATGCATATGGTGATTCACTACTAGTAGTTCAACAAGTAGTTAAGGATGCTCAATGTTTCAATGGTTTGCTAAATAGTTACTTGGATAAATGTCTAGACATAATCACCACCTTTGATAATTTTGAGATTTCTCATGTGTGTAGAGAAGCCAACTCATTAGCAAATGATTTTACTCAACAAGCATCTGCTATCAAGTGAACAGAGGTAAATTTTTCGCACAAGAAAAGCCGATGTTTGAAAACGCAGTGTCAACCTGTACATCACACTTCGGTCTGACCGACCTGGCAAAGTCAGTCCAACTGCAGGTGTACTGTCAGTCTGACTGGCTATGTAAGTACGGTCTGATCGGCCCTTGCCAGCAGTCTAGAAATAGGCGGTCTGACTGGCCCACCAAGGCCGGTCTAACCGACATACACCGGGATGACCTAGGGCTGGGGGGGCAACTCCTGATTTGTGATTTAGACGCTAATTCTGGTGAAGAATTGTTGAATACTACTATAGTTCATGAGGATGATTGGAGAACCCCAATCATCTGGTACTTAAAAGATCCTAGTCAAAGGGTTGATCGAAAAGTTCGGTGACAAGCGTTCAAATTTGTATTACTTGACGATATGTTGTATCGTCGAACTATTGATGTAGTACTTTTAAAGTGCTTGGATGCCGATCAATCTAGAGTCGATACAGGTGAAGTTCATGAGGGACTTTGTGGTACCCATGAGTCGGCCCAGAAAATGAGTTGGATGCTCAAAAGAGTGGGTTTTTATTGGCCGACTATGAGTGAAGACTTTTTTAAGTACTATAGAGGATGTGAAGCTTTTCAAAAGTTTGGTAATATTCGACTTTCTCCTGCGTCTTTACTTAATCCCATTATCAAACCATGGTCGTTCTGAGGTTGAGCCTTGGACTTCATCGGCCAAATTTATCCTTCCTCTTCAAAAGGGCATCAGTTCGTGTTGATGGCTATAGATTACTTCACCAAGTGGACCGAGGTCATGCCTCTCAAGAACATGATGCAGAACGCGGTAATTGATTTCATCTTGAAGCACATTATACATAGATTCAGTATTTTCCAAACACTTACTATAAATTAGGGTGCTTTATTTGTTTCTAAAGAAGTATGTGATTTTGCCGAATCTTATGGCATAAAGTTGATAAACTCTTCACCATACTATGCTCAGGCCAATAGTCAGGCCGAGTCTAGTAATAAAACTGTGATTAAGCTCATTAAGAAAAAGATTGAAGAGTTTCCTAAAAGGTGGCATGAAGTGCTTTCTAAGGCATTATGGGCATGTAGAGTTGCAAAGCATGGTGCCACCAAAGTAAGTTCATACGAGTTGGTGTATGAACAAGGAGTCGTTTTACCCGTAGAGGTGAATCTTGGTTCATTAAGGTTGCTTAAGCAAGATGGCTTATCGGTCGATGAGTATGAAACTCTTTTGAAGGATAATTTGGAAGAGGTGACCGATAAGAGATTAAGAGCTCTAGAGACAATAGAAAGAGAAAAAATAAGAGTGGCTAGAGCTTACAATAAGAAAGTGAGAGCAAAATCGTTTTAAGTCGATGACTTGATTTGGAAGACGATTTTACCTTTATGCACAAAGAGCCCAAAATTGTGTAAATGGTCTCCTAGTTGGGAAGGTCATTTTAGAGTTGTTGAAATTGCTCCGAGTAATGCTTATTTACTAGAGTCTATGCAAGGAGAGCGATTTCATAGAGCTTTAAATGGTAGGTATTTGAAAAAGTACTTCCCAAGTGTGTGGCAAAATGCTTGAAGTGTCGAAAGGCTGATATGAAGCATATCACCCTTAGCTCGTTGTGCTTTTGGCTCACTAAAGTTTGCCAAAATGCAGGGGGGCATGTGTTGATAGCAAAAAATGGTATTAATGGTCAAAATTGTCAAAATATCATTTTTTGGTAATTTGGCCCGAAAATGTGCCAAGACCTGGCAAAGGACGGTCCGATCGGCCATGTAGACCCGGTCTGACCGGCCATGTAGGCCCGATCAGACCGGCCATATGGGTCCGGTCAGATCGACCCAACTCGAGTCCGACTCCAATTAGCTGATTTTGGGGTATTTTTATCCCTAATTAATTTTGGATGACTTGGAACCCATGTCTAACTTAGATTAGACCCCAGACCCTCATGGCCAACACCTATAAATAGAGGCAAGGCCGATTCAAGGAGCCCCAAAAACCCTAATAGATCCAATGTATTATTTCCTTGAATCGTTCCTTTACTTTTCAATCTAACTTTGGCCCTAGGTTTAGTTTAACGTCCATCTTAATGAGTTTGTATTGAAATCTCTCCGTTTGCCGCGTCGTAATCACAATCGAATTATATTTGATTTCTTGGTGTTGGGCAGAGAGTCCATCTTCAATCTGACTCATCCCATTTTGTCAAGGGGATCACCGAAGTCCGGAGAGTCAAGCCAAGAGGCTGTCGGTCTAATCGACAGCTTGCCCCTGGTCTGACCGGCCTATGCTGTACCGGACCCGTAAGATTCTTGTCGGCACCCCCTGATCTGACCGGTGTCTCTACGCCGGTCCGACCGACCCCCTCACACCGGAGAGTTTCATCGCGCCGGAAGCTGCACACCGAGGGCCACTTCGTAGCGAGTCTCGGGAGCCCCTTTCGCACACTTCTGGTCTGACCGAAGCCCTGCCTTTGGTCTGACCGCCCGAAGATCCGAAGCCCCTTCGTATTTCTTCAGACCCCCTCGCACTCGGACGCCGAAGGCCCTCCTTTGGCGAGACCTCGCACCGCCAGTCAGACCGGTCGTGTGCCCTCGGTCCGACCGGACTACCTTGGCCGGTCTAACCGCCTGTGATACTTTGATCCGACCGGTCTATTCTGGCCAGTTTGATCTTTTACCCCAATAATTCGGTCAATTAAACATTATTTCTAAATACTTGTTTGATTGCATGGAGACTCCTTATTCCATTACCACTGTTTGAGGATCATCAGAATGCGACGTCGGCATTGTGTTACGCTTAGGGGTTTACTCCTAAGTATTCACACACTTTTGGATCGTCGGATTGGTTTTCGTGTGTTTGGCGCATTTCAATATCAACACCCTTGTTTTTCCGTAGTGTTTCAATGGCAAATATGGAATTGTCTCACTTAAATGTGTTATTTCATTTTAAGAACCGACACCTTTATTAAGATTGTATGTTCCGGTTCAGCTCTACTATTTGAGCCGGTGCATAGAAAAATCGGTACCTATGATGTTAGAGTGGGTGCAAATTAAACCGTCAGATCCTACATATATATATATATATATGAGATCGGCATGTATTTGGGTTTTGTGCTACTGCCGGAAAGTCACTAATTACAGATGGTTGATCCTACATTTTGCCTTCATGATTCATGAACACGTCAACTAACTTGAAGCAACTTGCGTATCAATTTGTACTCAGATCGACCCTTAAATGAATGCATAGACTTACTTGTCTATGCTAGCTAGCTAGCTAGCTAGCTAGCTAGCTAGCTATTTGAGCCAGATTGATCATAATGTTCACTTGACTCAGTCAGTACATCTGTACATAACGTAAACTTAAGGCCAACGTATCTTTCGGGAAAATCAGGTGACGCGATATATGTATATATGTATAGGTATGAATAAGCTCGTTATAGCTGGTTAACAAGCTAGTTCGGTTCGTTAACGTAACGAGTAGAAAACCCAGCTCGGGTCAGCTTGGTCCAGCTCGTGAGCTAGCTCGTTTAGCTCGCGAGCCAACTATTTAAAAGATGATTAAATAATAAATATTCAAATAATCACATATCAAATATCAAAATATGAAATAAATGGAATACATAAGGTTTCAAAAATTTAGCATCTATAGTTCCATCACTATTTCTATACGATTACATCTAAATTCATCATATATATTATTTGTTTCATACTTTTATATGATAATTTTATAGGCCATAATAATAAATTTATAATAGCAAGTAAATAAGTAATAACTAGTCACTAGCTAGCAAATAAAATATGAAATAATGAGTCTCATACTCTAAGATGGTATTTTGTTATTATTTTAGTGAGTTGGTTTGACTACTTGTGCTGGGCTTGTTAACTCTCTCATTATACTAACGAGCTAAAACACTAGCTCAACTCGTTAGGAAAATAGAACGAATCGAGCCGAGCCGAGCTGGTCACGAGCCGAGCAAACTAATGAGTTACGAGTTTTTTCCAGCCCTATATATGTATATATATGTATGTATATGTATATACGTGTGTGTGTCACTACCAGAAACAACGAGTTTGCCGAGTGTCCTAGAGTTTGCCGAGTGCAATATCTCAGGCACTCGGCAAAGATGTGTTTGCCGAGTGTTTTTAAAAAAACACTCGGCAAATAAAAAACACTCAGAAAATTAAATATTTGCCGAGTATTTTTTAAAAATACACTCGGCAAAGCCTTGATACTAACGGACGTTACGGCGGCGGGCCCGTGCGGCCAAATTTTTTTTTGGGGGGGGGGTTTGCTGAGTATTTTTCAAAAAACACTCGACAAACAATTTTTTTAAAAAAAATTGTGTGAAACAATGTTTCAAGTCTATAAGTTATTTGCAATTTCATTTTAACTTGAAATATTTTCTACACTCACAATACAACATATATTATCTCTTTTAAAAATTTCAAATTTTTTTAAATAAGTTAGCTATTTTTATTCATTAAGTATGTTTCTGGGATTTAAATTGAAACGGGTGAAATTTGAACTACAAGTGCCTAAAATAATGAACCAAAAAATATGGAAAAATCATATTCATGTTTTAAAGTATATTTATGGTACTTATAAACTTAATTAAAATAAATTTTGAACAATTTAGGATGTGACGCTCAATCAACAACGTGAAGCTTAATAATTTTTTAATTATAAAAAAATCAACAAAAGTCTAAAAAACATGAGACTTGTCATGGCGTTATTATATGATACATAGATGCTGTGATAAAAATTTAAAAATATTTCGATAAAATCATCACGTAGAGTGTTTAGAAATCGTAAATTATGAGAGAAGTGATTAGGGTTTAGAGAAGAAATAAGATAGGTTTGAAAGAAGTTTGATAGATAAATTATTTTTTGTACTTGAAATTTTTTCTACAATAAAAAAACAACACATATTATTTCATGTAAAAATTACATATTTTTTTGATTCAGTTTGTTATTTTTAAATTATTAAGTATGTTTCTAGGATATAAATTGAAATAGGTGAAATTTGAACTACAAGTGTCTCAAATAATAAACAAAAATTTATAAATAAATTATATTCATGTTTTTAAGTCTATTTAGAGTTCTTATCAACTGCATTGAAAGAAATTTTGAACAATTTAGGTTGCGACACTCATTCGACAACGTGAAGCTTAATAGTTTTTTAATTATAACAAAATCAAATTAACTCTAAAAAACATTATACTTGTCATGGTGTTATTATATAATGCATAGATGCTATGATAAAAAATTAAAAATATTTCAAGAAAATTATCATGTATAATGTTTAGAAATAGGAGATTACGAGAGGATTAATTAGGGTTTAGAGGAGAAATGTGATATGTTTGAAAGAAGTTTGATGGGTAAATCATTTTTTATACTTGAATTACTTTCTACAATAAAAACACAACACATATTATCTCATGTAAAAATTTCATATTTTTTGGGTTCAATTTGTTATTTTTAAATTATTAAGTATTTTTCTAGGATTTAAATAAAAATAGATTAAATTTGAACTGCAATTGCATGAAATAATAAACAAAATATTATTAAAAAATCATATTTATTTGGTTGAGTTTATTTTTAATCCTTATATACTATAGTTGTACCATTTTCATCAACGAAAAGATTGTAAAACAAATTATACAAAATTTTAAAAAAATAAAAAACTCTTTGCCGAGTGCCAAATTTGAGGCACTCGGCAAATATGCTGGGTTTACCGAGTGCAACACTCGGCAAACCGAAAAATTCCTTTCCCGCACAGTTTTTTTCGCAAAATTTCAAAATTGGCGCACTTTTTTTCAATTTTTTCACACACCTTTTAAAATCCCCTCACCTCCCTCCACTCTCTTCCCTCTCCTTCTCTCTCCCTTTCTCCCACCGGCTCCCTCCCGCCGCCCTGGCTCCGCCCCATCGCCGCCACGGCCGCTGCCCCCGCCGCCGCCCCGCTCCTCCCCGGCTGCCGCCCCGGCCGCGCTGCTCCGCCCTGCTCCTCCTCGGCCGTCGCCCCGACTGCGCCGCCCCTGCCCCGCGCCGCCCCGGCCTCCCCGGTAGCTCCACACGATGCCGCCCCCGCCCCGGCCATCCCGGGCCCGCGCCGCCCCGGCTGCCCCCGCCCCCGCCCCGAACGCTCCGCACGGCGCCGCCCCTGTCCCGTCCGCCCCAGCCCCGGCTGCCTCGGCCCCAGCCGCCCCGGCCACCCCGCCCCGGCCACTCTGCCTCGGTCGCCCCGACCACTCCTCCCAGCGCCGCCTCGACGTAGCTCCGCCCCGACCGCATCAGCCCCGCGCCGCACCGGCTTTTTCCTGTTTTTTTATTTTCTGAGTTTTACTTTGCCGAGTGCTATATTTTGACACTCGGCGAACTCAACGTCACGGCCGTTCGAGGCCCGTCAAACTACTTTTGTTTGCCGAGTGTTGTGTGTGGCACTCGGCAAAAGGTTCGCCGAGTGCCCGACAAAAAACACTCGGCGAACCCGTATTCACCGATGGCGTTTTTGCCGTGTGCCGTTCACCGAGTGCAACACTCGGCGAAGCCTTTGCCAAGTGCAAATAAGGCTTCGCCGAGTGTTTTTTACACTCGGCGAATATTTCTTCTCCCGTAGTGTGTGTATATATATGTGTATATGTGTATGTATATGTACATGTACACGTATATGT
This sequence comes from Zizania palustris, assembly GCA_019279435.1. Classification (NCBI taxonomy): domain Eukaryota; kingdom Viridiplantae; phylum Streptophyta; class Magnoliopsida; order Poales; family Poaceae; genus Zizania; species Zizania palustris. The sequence goes on along the minus strand of JAAALK010000287.1, from coordinate 14,503,442 downwards.
ATATGTATATGTATATGTATATGTGTGTGTATATATGTGTGTATGTATATATATGTACATATATATTACAGTTATATATATATATTACAATCACCACTTGCACATATACATGAATTTTTTTAAAATGAAATAAATGTCGTGGAGTGGAGTACTTAATGCCTGCATTCCTAAATTGGTTCCAATTTCTCATAACTATTTAATTAAATTTGCATGACTTCACCAAGATATTTAAATATTTTGATTTTTAACATATGATAATCAATCTCAATAATCAAGTTAGTTAAATAGATTATATTATCTAACGAACACATTATTCAGATAGCATGGTAATCTAATAATCACATAATCCGATTATTTTAAGCTATTATAAGAAGAGCGTGATTACTTTATCAATAAGCTTACAGGAGCACTAACTATTATCGACAAAATAATCCACGCCGACAGAGGCGCACTGACCTACAGGCCGGAAACAGAATGATCCACAGCTAGCTAGATGAGAGTGATGCGTCTGAATTAATCATCCGGGGAAGCATATGTCCAATTCATGGCGGGTGGACTTTGATCAGGTCGTTAGCTCGAAGTCGTCCGCGAATCAATGAAGAGTAGTACCTACGTACTGCCACGACTTGCTTTCGAAGAGAATGGAGGGACCATGACCGACAAGAATCACAGATGCACAGATATGAGAGTGATGAGTTTGAATTAATCAACCAGGGAAGGGTAATGCATGGCCGGTGAACTTTGATCAGGTCGTTTGCTCGAAACGTCGTCCGCGAATCAGTGAAGGGTATAGCAGTAGCTACTGCCACTGACGACTTGCTTTTGTAGAGCATACGTACATATGGACGCGGTTGGTTGATCTGAGACTTATTCTCACTCTCGTACGTAAAACTGAGAGTGATTTCACAGCGTCTCGATCGGAGGCGTCATGGAAATCGCTTTCCTGTTGTCTCGGAGTCGCAGCAGCGCGCAACAGTCTTTCTCACGCGTCAAAAACTATCACATTCTGTGTCTAGAGACCCGATCGTCTCTTTGAGCGCTGGAGAAGCTTCGAAGGGCAGTGTCGTCAGCTCACTGCAGGTGGATTGGAAGGGCTCACTACGGGAGACTTCTTATTTGCCGAGTGCCAAAGGCACTCGGCGAAGCTTTGTTTGCGCTCGGCAAACGCTTCGCCGAGTGTTGCACTCGGCAAAGAACTTTCGGTAAAAATGTTCTCGGCGAACAACACTTCGCCGAGTGTTTTTTGTCTGGCACTCGGCGAATAGGTGTTACCGAGTGTAAAAGTTGACACTCGGCGAAAAAAGCGATAAACGGAATGGAAAACTTGACGGTCGGTTTGCCGAGTGCCAAAAGAAAGCACTCGGCAAAGAAATTAGTGTAAAATAAAAAAATGGGTGCGCCACAGGCGCGGGTGCGGGCGTGGTCGCGGCGCGGGCGACGGTGCGGCGTGGGCGACGACGCGGGCAGGGCGCGCCGGGGCGGGGTCCGTGCGGCGCGCGGCGAGGCGGGGTTCGGGCGGCGCGCGGCGAGGCGGCGCACGGCGAGGCGACGCGCACCGGGGCGGGGTCCGGGCGGCGCGCGGCGAGGGGGGGCGACGGCGCGCGGCGAGGCGGGGTCCGGGGGGCGCGCGGCGAGGCGGCGCGCGGCGAGGCGACGCGCACTGGGGCGGAGTCCGGGCGGCGCGCGGCGAGGCGGCGCACGGCGAGGCGACGCGCATCGGGGCGGGGTCCGGGCGGCGCGCGGCGAGGCGAGGTCCGGGGGGGGGGGGCGCGGCGAGGCGGCGCGCGGCGAGGCGGGGTCCGGGCGGCGCGTGGTGGGGCGGCGCGTGGTGAGGCGGCGGCGACGGCGACGGCGTGGCGTGGCGGGGCGACGACGCGCTGCGCCGTGGAGGGGCGGCCCGCGGCGCCGAGCTAGGGCGGCACACGGCGTGGCGGGGCGACGGCGTGGCGACGGCGGCGACGGCGAAGAGACGACGGCGACGAGGACGACGGAGGAGGAGGGAGGAGGAGGGAAGAAGAGGAGGGAGGAGGGAGAAGGAGGATGGAGGGTGGTTGGGTGGGAGTATTTAAAAAAAATGTGAATTTTTTTTAAAAAAATTGGCGCTAAGTTTGAAATTTTGCGGGATAGGACTGCGGGAAAAATTTTTTTGGTGTTTGCCGAGTGTTGCACTCGGCAAACACCAAATCTTTGCCGAGTGCCTCAAATTTGGCACTCGGCAAAGAATTTTTTTTATTTTTAAAACTTTGATTAATTTGTTTTACATTCTTTTTCTCAATATAAATTATAAAACTATAGCGCATAAAGACTAAAAATAAACTCAAAAATATAAATATAATTTTTTTGAATAATTTAATTTATTATTTTATGCACTTTTAGCTCAACTTTGACATGTTTTAATTTAAATCCTAGAAATATAATTAAAGAATTAAAAATAGCAAACTGAACTAAACAAATATAAAATTTTTACATGGAATAATATACGTAGTATTTTATTATTTAGAAAATTTAAAGATTAAATAAAAATTTAATCATTAATTTGTTTTCAAATCTATCTCATTTCTTCTCTAAACTCCAATTCCTCCTCTCAAAATATCCAATTTGTAAACACTATACATGATAACTTTATCTAAAAATGTTTAAATTTTTATCACAACATCTTCATATCATATCATAACACCATCTCAAGTATAATATTTTTTAGAATTATTTTGAAATTTTTAGAATTAAAAAACTATTAAAATCTACGTTGTCAATAGAGTGTCGCAACCTAGTTTTTTCAAACTTTATTTTAATTTAGTTCATAAGAACTCAAAATATAGTAATTAATATGAATATGATTTTTCTATAATTTTTGATTCATTATTTTAGGCACTTGTAGTTCAAATGTCACATATTTCAATTTAAATCCTAGAAACATACTTAATGAATTAAAAATAGCAAACTTAACTAAATAAATGTTGAATTTTTATATGAGATAATATATGTTGTATTTGTAGTTCACAAAAAATTTCAAGATCAAACAACAATTTAATCATTAATTTGCTTTCAAATCTATCTCATTTCTTCTCTAAACTCCAATTCTTATTCTCAAAATATCCAATTTGTAAACACTATACGTGATAACTTTATCGAAACATTTTTAAATTTTTATCACAGCATCTTCATATCATATCATAACACCATCTAAAGTATAATATTTTTGAGAATTGTTTTGAATTTTTTAGAATTAAAAAACTATTAAAGTCTACGTTGTCGATAGAGTGTCGCAACCTAGTTTTTTCTAAATTTATTTTAATTTAGTTCATAAGAACTCAAAATATAGTAATAAATATGAATATGATTTTTCTATAATTTTTGATTCATTATTTTAGGCACTTGTAGTTCAAATGTCACATATTTCAATTTAAATCCTAAAAACATATTTAATAAATTAAAAATAGCAAACTGAACTAAATAAATGTTGAATTTTTACGTGAGATAATATATGTTTTATTGTGATTACAGAAAAAAGTTCAAGCCAAAACGAAATTGCAAACAACATATTGACTTGAAACAAGATTTCACACAAAATAATAAAAAAAAATATGTTTGCCGAGTGTTTTTTGAAAAACACTTGGCAAATCAAGTGTCTTTGCCGAGTGTTTTTCAAAAAACACTCGGCAAACTCAAAAAAAAAAAATTTTTGTCCACTCAAAAATGCCGTCAGGACACCTGTTAGTCTCCAGCTTTGCCGAGTGTATTTTTTGTGGGCACTCGGCAAAGAATTGATTCGCCGAGTGTTTAAAGTTTGCCGAGTGTTTTTTAAATAACACTCGGTAAAGTATACTTTGCCGAGTGCCTGAGATATTGCACTCGGCAAAGGAGAAGACACTCGGCAAACTTTTAGTTTCCGGTAGTGGCTTGGTGATATCCAGCGACATGCCATGCTCCTCAACTCGGTAACCAGCACCACCACACCAGCTACCAGTGACACCACTGACGACAAAGAACATCCCAACAACCTCCGCTCGTCTCTACAGGAGTTAGTGGCGAAGCTAGAATTAAATGGAGGAGTGTGTAGGAATAAGAAGGGCTAAAATATAATTAGCAAACCAAAGAATTCCATAAACAATATTTTAAAAGAATAAATGAACCAACAAAAAAACACAATACATTACCTTTAACCTTAGTCATCAAATATACGATCTTGCATTTTCATGAAGCGACGAACCATAGCCTCATTGGTGACTTTCAACAACTCTTCTTTCTCCACATAGCAAATAAGGCTATTGCTCATATATATATCACCAATGCGATTGCGCAATTCTGTTTTCATAATTTTCATGGATGAGAAACACCTCTCAATTATAGCAGTAGCTATAGGTAGCACTAGCACAAGCTTCAAAAGTCGGTATACCATTGGATAACGTTCGTGTTTTCTAGTCTTCACCATTCTTTGAGAAAGCTCGGCAACAGTTTGTAGGTCGAAGAACCTTTCATCATCTCTCACAGCATATATGTAGAGGCCAAGCTCGTGGTTAAGATCCCTCAAATTCTCAGAATCAAAATCATGTGGATAAAGCTTCGCAATGCTCATCAAATTTTCTATACTAAAATCATGGAATGAGTCTCTTGGACTAAAAGCTGTTGAGCAAACAAGCAATTGAGAGCTTGTCGCATTGAAACGGCTATCAAGCTCTTGAAGTAGCCAATCAATAACATCATTAAAACAATCTAACTGATAATAATGCTTGTTCGTAATTCCAGATTTATGCCTCCGCTTCTTTGGATCAATATATTCGTCTTCCATTTCCAATTTGCAAATATCATTCTTATCACAAAATCCATGGACATCTTCTAATAGTATCATCCACTTTTCTCTTCTAAGTTCATCCAATTGGCATTTAGTTGCTTTCACACATTTAATAGCATTCACTATGTCTTGATCCTTCCGTTGCAATGCTAATGACAAGGTATTTGTGATTCCTAATATAGTCAACATGAGATGCAAATAGAAGATAGAGTCAAAAGATTGAAAGTATTGTAAAAGATTTGATGCTTGATCTCTGATCTTCCAATCTTTTTTATCTTTTTCCACAATTTCTAGTACCTTGCCTATTGTAGGAAACATGTCAACCAAACTTTTGAGAGATTTATAATGGGAACTCCAACGAGTATCTCCAGGTCTTTGAAGACTTTGCTCTTGATTCAACCCTGTCCCAGTCTGAAGTTGCCCACAGCCTAATACTTTACTCATTTCTTGAAGATTAATATCTCTAATCATGTCGCTTCTCTTAGATGATCCACCCACGACATTCAATAAGATAGAGATCATAGTAAAAAAATCACTAACCCCTTTATGCTTTCTCGCAATGGCCACAAGGACCAATTGGAGTTGGTGAGCAAAACAGTGAACATAATAAGCTGAACTGTTTTCTCTCATAATCAATGATTGCAAGCCGTTGAACTCACCTCACATATTGCTAGCACCATCATATCCTTGTCCTCTAACTTGTTTTAGGCTTAACTTAAGATCAGGAAATAATGCATCAATAGCAGACTTGAGACTTGCAGAATTTGTTTCATTCACATGAACAATACCAACAAATCTCTCTTTAACGATTCCAAATCTATCTACATATCTTAAGACCATTGCCATTTGTTCTTTCCAAGAAACATCTCTCGACTCATAAACTAGCAAGCAAAAAACATCATCCCCAATTTCTTCTAGAATAGAGTGTAGCACTTCCTTTGCAAAACAATGCACAATATCCTTCTGTATTTCAGGAGCAATCAAAAGGCTGTTATCTGATTTCTTTTATCTGCCGCCTTCTTAATGTCAGATTTTGCTCCTCTAAAAAATTACGAAATTCTCTGAAGTTCCCTTTATTTAAGGACTTCTTCGACTCATCGTGACCCCGAAACGGCAATCCTTGCTTCACCAATATTCTAGCAACATCAATAGACCCATTCAAACGAGTATAATAGTCCTTCTTAGCAGATTCACATTTCTTCATTGTGAGATAGTGTGAGCCACCAACATTACCAACATGATTTTGTAGTCTTTCCTTTCTATGATAGCCATTCCAACCATTTTTAACAAATGCTTCATATCCACCATCCTTCTTTTCTCTAAACAAGAAACAATAAAGCAATATGCTTTGTCTTTGGACTCACTATATTCAAGCCAACCTCCAAATTCATCAAACCATTCTGGAATAAACCTTCTTGGAACTCCTCCAATCTCTGTCATAGAAAAACGAATAGTGTGAGGTTGGCAAGGTCCTTTCTCCAAGTACTTTCTTCTCACCCTCTCTCTAACATTAGGATGATAATCATTAATTTATTTCCTCAATCCTGTATCAGACTTAATCTCCTCGTCCTAGTTGATATCATCCAAACGTGAATTTCTAGCATTATTGCAACTATCCGGCTCTGGTGCTTTCCTTTTGTAAAATTGTTCCATTAATTGATCTATCATTAGTAACCTAATATGTAAGTACATACTAATATGTTGGTTGCATAGTTTAGAAATCAAGAATACTAGAATAGAATCTATGGAAAATTAGAGAAATAATTAATACCTAATCAGAAATCAGAAGGGAGGGGAGGGCCGCATGATGCCTTTTTTACCACATGTCCATGGCGGTGACTCGACGAGGCGGCGGGGGAGCCAATAGATCGCAGGAGCCAGGATGCTGAGGAGCAATGTTGAAGAGCATGGGCCTCATGGCTCTAGATGAGATGAGTGATTGTCAACGGAAGTCAAGAGGACATGAAGAGAAGAAAAGACTTGTTGTGTATGGGCGGCATGTGACTCAGGTACACGGAAAGCGAGCGACTGTCGGGTAGGGGGGCCGCGAAGTTAGGTTGTCCCAATCCGAGTACATGGGCTAGGAGTAGCAGAGGATCCACTAGTCTGTTGACCGAGATTGACTTAGGTACACGGGCGGCGAGCGATTGCCGGGCTGAGGGAGCTACGGAATTGGGCCGGCCTAATCCGGGTACCCGGTGCGAAGACGGTGGACGCTTTGTCAGTTTCGGTGAAAACTGACGGCCGCTGATCTCGGATATGATTGTTCTGAGGAGAAGCCGTAGCTGCTACAAAATCTCCGCATAAGGACAAGTTATCTTTATTTAGGTTTTTACTATTTTTCTTTTAGGGCATTTCGATCTTTTCCATTTTTATTTCAGCGTCCATAAAAACCCTAGGGGTATTTTTGATTTTTCCATTTATTGGGCTGCCTATAAAAAGGCCCCAATACCTAGGGTTAGAGTTACCCATTCTGAAATCACTTTACCAAATCACGAAAGTTTGGGTCCTTTTGGTGTTCTTCTTCCTGGAGCTTCCACTGCCGTCGGCTGTATTTTCCCCATCGCCATTTGTTTTTTTGTCAAGCGCGCTTGAGATTTCCCGAGACGCAGCATTGTTTCAGCCGAATTTTTTCCTTCTACTCCTGGCGCTCAGCACGAGGGAGCTGCGTGAGCAGCTTTGCTGCTGTTCGGCTGAAGCCAGCTGTAGGGAGGCTGGCGTGTAGCAGCATCCTAGCTCCTACGGCTAGGCGCATGCTAGCAGCATAGCAGCAGCACTACGTCAGGCAGTAGGTTCGGCGCTAGGAGGCGATGTTTTGCAACGTGAGGAGCAGCGTCGGTGCAAGAGCAAGGCACGACGTCAGTGCTGGTGCAGCACACGGCTAGCCTCGGTGTCCCAAGCAGTTTTACTGCACCCCTGGTTTCATGTTCCGCGGCGGAAGCATCGATTGCTAGGAGTTTTCAGCCGAGATGCCTGGCGATTCACTGCAATACGCGTGGCACAACTCTTGGAAATGAAAAAGCAAGTGTCTCGGCTGGGATGTGCGGCGTGAAGTGCCAAGACTGCACGTGCACAAGAACAAATCAAGCTTAGTATTAATCTCATTTCTCATTTTACGTGCACTGCAATATTTACTTTGAATATTCTGTGATAGTGTTAATTCCAGCAAGCACTTTAATTATTGACTGCACTAGGGATGTTCATTGATGAATCTTTATTTCTTTTGTGCATGTTGAATCATCTGTGAGCACTGTAAACTCATTTGCATTTATTTTATATGACTAAATACCCGTGAAATGTGATGATTTGATATGTGCATGTTTGTTGTGTGAGATATTTGGTGTTTCCTTGTTTTGATCTATGAAAAGTTTTAATCTGCCTTTGAACATTGTGTTGGTGTCTTTTTGTTTAGGACACTGGTCATTTTTAGGCTAGATTATATTAGCTCTTTTGATCTAGTTGTTTCTACTGGTTATTTGTTGAGGTGCGTTGGGTGTTGGGAGAAGGCCATTGATTCGCAAGAATTTTTAGGCGTCCATTCACCCCCCTCTGGTCGCTACTTTTGGTCCTACAAGTGGTATCAGAGCCTGGTTAGGTTTTTTCCATACCTTAACTAGTTCTAACCCATTGTAGTGATCATGACGTCTTCTGGTAAGGTCCCGTCCCTAGAAGCTTTTGGCTACACTTATTGAAAGACTCGCATGCGAGCCTATCTCATGAGCCAGAGCTCAGACATTTGGAACATTTGTGTTCATGCTACTTTTACCATACTTCTTATTGCTGAGCGTACATCCCCCGAGATAATTGCCCAGCATCAGAACAACAACAAAGCGATGAACATTTTGTTTTCTGGTTTAGGTCCCACTAAGTTTGAGCGTGTGAGCCATCTCAGCACTACTAGAGAGATCTGGGCTACCCTCCAGGCACACCATGAGGGGACAGACCAGGTCAAGGCTCGGCTCTATTAGACCTATCGGCGTGAATATGAAAATTTCACACAGAAGCCGGGTGAATCTGTTGAAGCTTTGTTTGGTCGTTTCCAATCGATCATCAACAAGCTTCAGGCCAATAAGACTGAGGGAGTTCAGCTGGTCTCAAATCATGAGCAGACGCTCAAGGTTCTTCATACCTTGGACCCTAAGATTTGGGAGATCAAGGTATCCACTATCACTGAGAGCACCTCTTATGATACCTTGACTATCTCTGAGCTTTTCAGCAAGTTCAAGGCCACAGAGGTTGATATCTAGTTGAGATCAAATCTCACTGGTTCTGGATCAAAAACCCTGGCCCTTGCGACACCTTCTGCTGACTCCTCTTCTTTTAGTTGTGCTGGTTTCTCCTTGATATCTATCACTGAGGACCAGCTTGAGTCGCTAGGAGATGATGAACTGTGTCTATTTAACAACCGGGTGCATCGTGTCTATGATAAGCGAATGTTCAAAAGACACGGCACAATATCCGGATGCTTTGAGTGTGGTGATCCAGGTCATTTCATCGCCGATTGCCCCAAGCGGAATGGTCACAAGAAGGGTACCAGTGGTGGCTTCTACGACTCTGGCAAGCACGACAGCTCCACCTTCACAAAGGGCAAGCCCAAGACAAGATTCTTTCGAAAGGCCCTGAAGGACTACCGGCGTGAGAACAAGAAGCGAGACAAGGCCTTCTTCGCCGAGATGGAGAGAAGCTACTCCAAGCGGTCTTCGTCTTCTTCCTCTTCATCAAGCTCAAGTGATGAGGAGATTGTGATCAGGAATGGGAAGGACAAGGACGATCCGGCGGGCCTCTTCTTCATGGCCTTCGGGGACAAGCCGAAGAGCCGCTCGCACCACCGCCGAAGATCCCAAAAGAGCTTATGCTCAATGTCTCTTGGGGATAAGGAAGAGAAGGGCTCCCCCGATAACTCTGACGACAACGACGATGAAAAGGTATCCTCCTATGAACAAGAAGTTGTTGAATTGCTTGAAGAGAACCATCAGGAGTTGAGGTATCGGGAGAAACTGCTTAGAGGGGCTAAGAAGAGGATAGATGAGTTTGAGAGTGAGTTTGTCGTGGCCAATGGTAGGATTGAGAGTCTGTCTTCTTCCCCTTGCTTGGGTGGTAGCAGTGAGTGCCCTAACTGCGAGGTGCTATTGTGTGACCTGATGACTCTGAAGTCCAGGTACACAGAGATGGTAGATAAGAGAGATGCTTTGGCCACTGAGCTGGAGAGCGCTCAGTTGGAGCTAAAAGATGCTCATGCCACTGTCGTCGTGCCCTGTGTTGATTGCCCATCCCATCTAGCTAGTTTAGCTGAGCTGAGAGCCAAGAGTGATGAGAAGTTGGGCAAGTTGGAGAGAGTCAGAGCTAAGCTAGAGCAGACTAGGCTAGAGCTCGAGACATTGTCAGTTCCACCCACTGTTTGTGAGAACTGCTTGTCCCTTAGATTGGAGTTGATCAAGCTGAAAGCTGAGAAGTCTATCCAAGTCGATAGAGAGTGTGAGATCTACTTGTCTCAGGTGGAGGTACAAGCTTCCTTGAGAGAGGAGCTAGCTGATGCTCTGAATGAGAACTTTTACCTTCGTCAGATCCTGAGTTGGGTGAGTGCCAGAGAGCCATAGCTCGGCATGATGATCTAGCAGTTCAAGAGGCAGGATGGGTTTGGGGTAGGTTACACCTATACCAAGGCTGATTTTGAGAGTGCTATTAGTCGGGCTGTGGAGTGGAGTAAGATGACTCCTGAGCAGAGATATCCCAAGACTCACTCCACGGAGTCTTTCCAGGCTAGTCAGCCCAAGGATGGAGTGTTCCAAGAACAACCTAAAGCTCCACCCAAGAAGCCCATCTGGATCCCAAAGCCTAAACAACTTCACACTTCTCTTGACTCTCTACCTGGACCCTCTCACACCAAAGAGTCTACACCCAACACCACCAAGCCTAAAATCCTCAAGCCTCAACCACATCCCAAGAAGCCTACCTATAATTGTGAGTACTGTCAGATAGACGGGCATATTGAGGAGTTTTGTTTCAAGAGGAAGCGGGTTGAGAGAGTAGAGAGATCTCGAGGTGGGTAGGAGAAGTTCTACCAGCAGGGTGGTAGACAGAGAGTCCCTCGACGCGAGGAGAGGCTAGAGGCCAGGCCGTGTCGTGTAGGTGGTGGTAGAGGAGATGGTTTTCATGCTCGTGCTCCTGAGGGTGGTTTTCGCTCCGGTAGAGCTCCAGGTCATTCTGGATATGGCTTTGGACCTCGTGTCCAAGACTTTAGGCAGAACCAAGGACCGCGCTTTGAGCCGCGTTTTGGTCTGAACTCTTATGATTCTTTCTGCTTTCCTTCCTTTGAGAAGATGGCTCGACACTGGTTTAGCTCTTTTGCTAAACCTGGTGCTAGACCATTTGCTCCCTCTTATGACCGCTGATCGTGCAGGATCGAGGACTGGAGGATGTGTGGATCATGGATTCAGGATTCTCTCACCACATGACGGGACATCGCATATGGTTCTGCAGCCTCACTCCCCCGAGCTCCAAGGAGTACATCACTTTCGGGAACAGTGGTAAAGGGAAGGTACACGACATTGGCTCAATTCACATCTCTGATCATTTCTCTTTGAAGAATGTTGCTTTGGTTGGAAACTTGAATATTAATCTGATTTCTGTGTCGCAACTTTTTGAGGATGATTTAGAGGTTTGTTTTAAGAAGGGCGTGTCTTCTGTTGTTGATTCTAAAGGATCATTGGTTTGCCAGATCTTACCCTTTGGTAAGGTTTTCAGATTGATTCTCTAGTTATTTTGGCCCTTCTCGCTGTTTGATTGCTGGATCCTCCTCTGAGCTCTGGAAGTGGCATAGGAGGTTAGGTCATTTGAGCTTTGATCTGCTAGTCAGATTGAGCTCTATGGACCATATCCAATTATTGTCCAAGCTTAAGATGGAGAAGGATCTAGTTTGCCATCCCTATCGTCACAGGAAAATGGTTGCCGCTTCTCACGCACATGTGACTCAGGTGATGACTTCGTACCCGGGAGAGCTATTACACATGGAAACTGTTGGTCCAGCTCGAGTACGCTCAGTCGGTGGGAAGTGGTACGCGCTTGTGATAGTTGATGATTTTTCTCGATTCTCGTGGGTTTTCTTTTTGGAGTCTAAGGATGAGACTTTTCAGTTTGTTCATGACCTGATTTTGAAGCTAAGAATGAGAACAATGGTCGGATGCGAGAAATTCGCTCCCACAACGGCTCTAAGTTTAAGAACTCTCAGTTCGTCAGCTTCTACAGTGATCAGGATCTTGAGCATCAGTTTTCTGCACCTTACACTCCCCCATAGAACGACGTTGTGGAACGAAAGAACTGCACGCTGGTCGAGATGGCCAGGACGATGCTCGATGAGCATAGGACTCCTAGGCGCTTATGGGCTGAAGCCATGAACACGGCTTGCTATCTAGCCAACCACATTTTTCTTAGAGCTTACGTAGGTACGACTTCATATGAATTGTGGTATGGCCGACATCCCAAGGTGAGTCACTTGCGAGCGTTTGGCTGCAAGTGCTTTGTGCTCAAGAAGGGAGGGCATTTGGACAAGTTTGAGTCTTGTTGCTGGGATGGAGTTTTTCTTGGTTACGCGTTGCATTCTCGAGGATTCCGTGTTTGGAACCTCGACTCCCAGCAGCTTGTAGAGACTTGCAAGGTTTCTTTTGATGAGTCCATGCCTTCGCTGACTCCTTATTTCGAGCTTTCTGGAGATGATGAGCTTGGAGAGTCCATCTTCGAGGAAGATGATGACATTCCAGCTATCGATGAGGGTGGGCCTTCTGCACCACCTGCAGACCCCACACCTTCTAAGACTTCGACTGAGGACGAGGGCGGACCTCTGTAGCGCCCCGATTTACCAGAATCGAGACATTATTGAATTTCATAAGAAAAACAATAATACAAGAGGTTCATCATGCAACAACGTACATACGACAGTATTCATGGTACGCAGACCATATTTATTACATCAAAGTTTTGGTAAAAACAGTAATAAAGATAATCAAAACTCTGCATGACGAACATCTTCTTCAGGATCTTTCTTCTCGACTGGGTCGCTACTCCAGACCGTCTTCATAGTAAGCATCCTCTGTGGGGTCCAACGGGTATGAGTACAAAAAGTACTCAACAAGCCACCGCAAATGCAAGTAATAATGCAGGATAATAAACAAAGAAGGGTAATGGCTAACATTGCGGAAAAAGTACAGTTTCAGTTATTGTATTTAGTGTAGTCACATTTTAATCATGCGGATAAGTAAACATGAACATCAACAACATCAACTAACTCGAGGAGTACGTTTTACCTCCTCGCACAACAGTCCTTACATGTCAATCCATCATGCACATACATATTCAAGGTAAACTAACTGGGGGATGTCACGCAACCCGCCCTTGACCGTGGGCTCAGCTTTTCGAAAAGATTTATGACTCTGATCAGAGATGTACTACTGTACCCACAAGGCACGCACTCATCCCAAACGAGATGACCCATACCACGGGAACTCGTGCCAAAACCTCGGCATGAAATGTTCCAAGCGATAAGCACCCGCTCTAGGTTTCGCCGGCGCGCCGGGCCGCATCCCGGCTAACGTCGCACCCCCTTTTGCACCACATTGGTACAAGTCACCCGCAGGTGCTACTTGACCCATCTCCAAATGGTGGCCTCGGTTTGGAACAATCATACCTTAGTTAGGACTTAGCCACTAGACTTGTGGTTAGTACGTAAGTGTATTGCAACGGATCCCTCAGACCGGTCCTTATAGTGCCCCGGGTGCTACCGACCAATGCCCTAGCTTGCACCCGGAACCCACCATGCATTCACTCACAACCACAACTCCAACACCGATAGAATTCCATAGATAAGAAACAATGGGGAATCATACAATAGAACCATGTACTACGACTCATTTTTATCCTATAGCGATCGTGTCGATACATTGGACACTAACTAATAACATTTATCATACGGTGACAAGGAGTTTAGGCTAGAGAGCATGGCTTGGGTTGCACATCAAGGTCGGAGGATCCTAAATAAATATATTATAAGGGTTCATTTGACTAATGCAAATATAACCTATGTGTTTTAGCGATAGTTTAATCAAACATGGGTTCAATATGCTCAAAAGATTTGTTTGGTGACTTGCCTTGATCAGCGAAAGGCGAGGGAGGGACTTCTGGGAAGTTTTCCGGCTCCTCGGCGACGTCGTAGTCTTTTTGATATAGTAAAGTAAAATAAAATGAACACAATATTCAATCAAACAATATAACATTACATGATAAGCACATAGGTCAAAGTTGGTTTGATTAAAAATAAAATAAATTCAATTGTTAAGGTTCTGTGATTTATTTCATAAATAAATTTTAAAGGAATTAAAAAGTTGTCCTTTTTAGAAAAGGTGTTTAAATGTGATTATTGTCATATTAAGTTTCATAATAAACTTTTAAATGAAAAGTTCATGTTAGTTTAATGGTTTTCAGCACATGGACAGAAAGGAAATAAATATAAATTTTTCTAAAGTTCAAATATTTGAATTTGTATTTTAACCCTAAAGGCATTTGAATAAACATGAAATGTCCAAAGTAAACCTACTGTTTTTATTGCATAAACATGTAGAGAATAATATTATGAATTTTCTGAAATTGGAATGGTAATTTTTAGAGTTCAAATGCGCCAGATATAAATTTTACAAGTTTTAAACCTTTTCTGGAATTTATTTTTAAATTTAAACCCTCTCAGGTCCACGGTGAGCCAGGCCCACGGTGAACCCGCGCACTGTGCGCGTGCGCCGGATCGATCCGGACCATTGGATCCAGATCCAACGTGCGCAGGCGAGGCGGGGCGCTTAAGTGAAAACGAACGGCCAGGATTAAAACGCGCGAAAGGGTACTACGTGGACGCACGAGATCGACCGCGGGTTTTAAATGGAAATGGACGCGCGAGATTAAAACGTAACGATTTGACCAGATCCGACGGTGCGGATTAGATCGCGTACGTGGGCTCACACGCGCCATCCGATCACAATCGCACGGTCGGGATCAGATCTGACACGGCACGGGTACGCGACCCGTGCCGGTCGTCTTCTCCGGCGACGGCGAGAGGGCCAGCGGCCACGGCGGGCGACGGCGGTCGGGTCTAAGGCCTAAAATGGAAAGAGAGTGCTACGGGGATCACGAGGGTACCTTTGCGGTGAAGGAAGGTCGACGGAGCGAGGCCGGCGACGAGCGGGGGCGGCGAAGGTGTTTGGGTCCTCGGCGGCGACGGCGATCCGGTGGGGTTCGATGTCGATGGAGGGGTGGCCGGCGTTTGGGAGGTCCTTGCGGTCACGGCGGTGCGGTCGGCGTGGACGGAGAGGGGCTCCGGCGATGGCGAGCGGCGGCTGGAGGACGGGCAGCGGTGGTGCGCTAAAACGTGGAATGCAGGAGCTCTGTTCGTTCTCGCAGCGATTGGGCGTAGGGGTATAACGCGGACGGCCAGGGGGTTTAAATAGGGTCGTTGGCGAGGGCAGAGGGGGCGTGATTGGCGGTGGCCGGGAGTAAACGCATTTTTAAACGCAGGCGAGCTCGGTTGCAGGGGTTCAACGCACCAGGACGCGTTCTGGTCGGAATTGAAGAGGGGGAAACGGTCGGCGCGTTGAGGGGAATTCATTGCAGGCGACGGATTAAAGGGAGGGGGCCGGCGGGGGCGGATCCTAGGTGGAGTTAGGGCTTCGGCCGGCGAGGGGGGGGATTCGGGGGCGGATATCGCGGGGACGATGAATCCGATAGGTGGGGGCCACCTGCCAGTGAGCGCGAACGAGCGAGGGAGGCAGCTGACGGGTGGGGCCGGGGCGTCGGGCGCGCGCGCGAGGGGAGGCATTCGGCGCCGACAGGTGGGGTCAGGCTGTCAGCCTCAGGCGAGCGCGGGTGATGGGCTGGGCCGGCCGGGGAGAGAGAAGGGAGGAGGAGGGCCCAATACTGTTTTAAAATATTTTCTGATTAAAAATAATTGCATAAATTGGTTTAAAATAATAGTGCTACTTCCAAGCTTGGTAAAAATTTATAAAAATTCTCAAAAATATATTTTAGCCTTGGGAGTTTATACAAAAATTTCCAGCTCCTGGTTTGGTCATTAACTCTATGATGTAGTTCAAAAGGGTATAAAAGGGTATTAAAAGTATTTTCAGAAATATAAAATCCAAGAAATTGAATTAAATAATATTTTTATTGTTTTGGAAATTTGGGGTGTTACAAACCTATCCCCCTTACAAAGAATCTCGTCCTCGAGATTGGAACGTTACTCGAATAACTCGGGGTATTGGGCTTTTAGTTCGTCTTTCTTTTCCCAAGTGGCTTCTTCGACGGGATGGTTGTTCCATTGAACCTTGCAGAAGTGAACGACGCGACTTCTGGTTACTCTCTCCTTGGTTTCCAAGATCTTGATGGGTTTCTCTATGTAAGTCAAGTCTTCTTGGATGTTGAGCTGCTGAAGGTCGGCTTGCTCGGTGGGCACACGGAGGCACTTCTTCAGCTGAGAGACATGGAACACATCATGAACTCCTGCCAAGGATGGAGGCAGTTCAAGTTGATATGCCACTTCTCCTTGTCGTCGGAGGATCTGAAAAGGTCCGACGTAGCGGGGTGCTAGCTTGCCTTTCATGTTGAACCTTTGAGTGCCACGGAGGGGAGTGACTCGAAGATAGACATAATCGCCCTCCTCAAAGGCTAGGTCTCTTCGACGGTTGTCGGCATAGCTCTTCTGCCGGGATTGGGCTGCCTTCAATCGGTCTCTTATGATCTTGACCTTCTCTTCAGCTTCTCTTAATAGATCAGTCCCAAACAGTTGTGACTCTCCGGTTTGATCCCAGAGCAACGGCGTTCTGCACTTACGTCCGTAGAGTGCTTCGAACAGGGACATTCGTAGGCTGGCTTGATAGCTGTTGTTGTAGGAGAACTCTGCATATGGTAAGTTCTTGTCCCACATTCCGCCAAAGTCTAGAGCACAAGCTCTAAGCATATCCTCCAATATCTGGTTGACCCTTTCGGTTTGACCGTCGGTCTGTGGATGATAGGCGGTGCTAAAGTTCAGCCGGGTGCCGAGTTCCTCTTGAAGGTTCTTCCAAAACTTGGAGGTAAACTGACTCCCACGGTCAGATACAATCTTCTTGGGAACTCCGTGAAGGCACACGATCCGGGTCATATACAACTTAGCCAACTTAGCGACGGTGTAAGTTGTCTTGACCGGAACGAAGTGAGCTACCTTGGTGAGTCGGTCGACGATCACCCAGATAGAATCGTGACCAGCTTGGGTCCTAGGCAGTCCCGTGATGAAGTCCATTCCTATCTCCTCCCACTTCCATTCAGGGACCTTGAGAGGTTGAAGAAGTCCGGCAGGTCTCTGATGCTCTGCCTTGACTCGCCGGCATGTGTCACACTTGGCCACATACTCAGCTATTTCTCTCTTCATGCTGACCCACTAGTATTTCTCCTTTAGATCTTGATACATTTTTGTACTCCCAAGATGGATGGAGTATAAAGTATCATGGGCTTCCTGAAGGATGAGGGTCTTCAATTCAGGCTGGTCGGGTACACATATCCGGTTTCCAAACCAGATGGTACCATGCTCGTCCTCGGAAAATCCGGGGGCTTTACCCTTCCTCATGTTCTGCTGGATCTCCAGGATGTCCGAGTCTTCCTTCTGCTTTTCTCGGATCTGGTCTATTAAGACAGGCCGAGACTCCAAGACAGCGAGGTACGCTCGAGTGGTGATCCCTAGGTTTAGCCTTTCCATCTCCTTGTAAAGTAAAGGAGCTTGGTCCTGAATCATGATGGCATTGCAGTACCCTTTTCGACTAAGGGCGTCTGCCACCACATTCGCTTTGCCCGGATGATAATGGATGCCCAAGTCGTAATCCTTGATCAGTTCCAACCATCTCCTTTGCCTGAGGTTCAGATCTGGTTGGGTGAATATGTACTTGAGGCTCTTGTGGTCGGTGAAGACCTCAAACTGATTCCCCATAAGGTAATGTCTCCATATCTTCAAGGCATGAACCACGGCTGCTAATTCCAGGTCGTGGGTTGGGTAGTTCAGCTCATGCGGTCTCAGTTGCTGGGAGGCGTAGGATATCACTTTCCCTTCTTGCATTAAGACGCATCCCAACCCTTGACGAGAGGCATCACAGTAGACGTGGAAGTCTTTCCGGATGTCTGGCAGAGTCAGAATAGGGGCTGGCACTAGCTTCTTCTTGAGGGTCTGGAAGCTTTCTTCGCAGTCGGGGGTCCATTCAAACTTCACTTCCTTCTGCAAAAGTCTGGTCATAGGCTTGGCGATCTTGGAAAAATTCTCGATGAACCGGCGGTAGTATCCGGCCAATCCGAGAAAACTCTGGATCTCGGTCACGGTCGTGGGCTGCAGCCAGTTGGTTACTGCTTCAACGGTGGTTGGGTCCACTGCTATTCCTCCGGCAGATATAACATGGCCGTGGAACTTCACCTCTGATGACCAAAATTCACATTTGCTGTACTTGGCATACAGTTGCCGCTCCCTTAGCTTTCCGAGGGTCAGACGGAGGTGAGTTTTGTGTTCTTCCTTGGTCTTGGAGTAAACGAGGATATCGTCGATGAATACCACGATGAACTTGTCCAAGAACTCCATGAATACATTGTTCATCATGTTCATGAAAAAGGCCGGGGCATTCGTGAGTCCGAATGACATCACGATGTAATCATAAAGTCCATAGCGGGAGGTGAAGGTAGTCTTGGGTATGTTTTCTTCTCTAATCCTCAATTGGTGATAACCTGACCTGAGGTCAATCTTGGAAAACACCGAGGATCCTTTCAGCTGATCGAATAGGTCGTCGATCCGAGGCAATGGGTATTTGTTCTTGATGGTTACGTCGTTCAAGGCTCTATAGTCCACGCACATCCTCTTGGTCTTGTCCTTCTTCATGGCAAATATAACCGGTGCACCCCAGGGTGAGGTACTCGGTCGGATGTACCCTTTCTGCTCTAGGTCTTCGATGTTGCTCTTGACTTCGGCTAGCTCATTAGCGGCCATCCGGTACGGGCGCTTGGAGATTGGAGTGGTCCCGGGGACAAGCTCGATTCGGAATTCGATGTCCCGTTTGGGAGGCATTCCGGGTAGGTCTTCAGGGAACACATCCGCGAACTCCTTGACTATGGGTACCTCTTCAAGAGCTATCGAGCGAAGGGATGCTCCGAGTGGTTTGCGACTGGTCATTCGAAAGGTGACGGCTGCGCCTTTAGGGTTGGTCACCGTGACGGACTTGTTGGCACAGTCGATCACTCCCTTGTGCTTCATCAACCAATCCATCCCTAGTATAAGGTCGAGTCCGGTGCATTTTATGAGGACTGGCTCAGCCCGAAATAATACTCCTTGGATGTTAATCTGAACCTTAGGGCTGTATAAGCGGGCTAAGGTCCTGTTGCCGGGAGTGGCAATCATCATGGGGATGGGTAGAGGGAGTACGTCCAGTTCGTTTGTTTTCACAAAATCTTCCGAGACGAAGGAGTGTGTTGCTCCAGAGTCAAATAATATTACGGCCGGTACGGAATTCACAGTAAACGTACCGAGCATGACTTCAGGAGCCTCCTGAGCTTCCTCCGCGCTGATGTGGTTGACGCGGGCACGAACCGCCTGGTTGGGTGCCGCGCCTTGGGTCTGCTTGGGGTGAGGACACTGGTGCGAATAGTGCCCTTCCTTGCGGCAGTTGAAGCAGACGACCGGCCTCCCATGGCGATCCTTCAAGATCGGGGCCTTGGCAGCTGGTGTCGGTTGAGCAGCCGGAGCTGGTGGAGCGGGGCGAGGATGCCCGGCGTTGGATCCACCGGTGGCATGAGGTGGCCTGAAGGCGGGCCGAGGATGGTAGGCGGGTGCTGGTGGCGGAGGGACGAAGCGGGGCCTCTGAGAGTTTGCGTGCTTGAAGGCGATCATCTTCCTCTTCTTGAGGTCCAGCCTGTTTTGCTCAGTCTCTTGGATGAGCGCTTTGTTCACTAGCCGCTGGAAGTCGGCGTAGTCGGTGGCGACGAGCTGGATGGACAGCTCATCCTTAAGTCCCCGGAGGAACTTGGCTTGGCGGAGGGCGTCGGTGCGCACTTCCTCTGGTGCGTAGCGGGCGAGGTGATTGAACTCATGGAGGTACTCCATGACGGTCCGGTTGCCTTGTTGCAGGTCGCGGAACTCCTGCTGTTTCACCGCGATGACACCGGCGGGGACGTGGGCGGCACGGAAGGCGATGGTAAACTCCGCCCAGGTCACCACGTGGCCCTCTAGCTGGGACTCACGATAATTGTCCCACCATTCAGCGGCGGGGCCCTGGAGCTGGTGAGTGGCGAAGGCCACTCGCTCCCAGTCGGTGCAGGGGAGGAGGTCAAGCTTCTTTCCGATGGTGCGAAGCCAATCTCCGGCCTCCATCGGGTTGGTGGTGCTTGAGAAAATGGGCGGGCGCACGCGCAGGAACTCTGAGAGTTGTGGAGCAGGTGCGGGTGCTGGTGCACGAGGGGCAGTGTCGCGCCCCGATTTAATAAATCAGGACTTTATTGAAATTCCATAGAAAATCAATAAAACAAGACGTTCATCATGCGACCACGTACAATACGGGCAATCATTCACGGTTCGTAGACCGCATTAATACAAAAGTGAATAAAGATGAAGAGAAACTAATAAAGCAAGGGTCCTAGATGAACGCCTCCTTCCAGTCTTGCCTTGACTGGGTCGCTACTCCAGACCTTCATCCTCCTCGTAGTAGACGGGCTCTGAGGTTGTAAGTCAACGGGGTGAGTACAGATGTACTCAGCAAGCCACCGAATGCAAGTATAATGCAAGGTAATAACAAGGGAGATAGTGGCTAATTTAGCGGAAGCAGCATAATTGTAAAGCTTTAAATGTGAGCAAATTAATTAGTACGGAAAAGTAAACATGTGTGTGTGCATCATCATCCTCTAACTCGAGGGGTACAGTCAGCCCCACCTCGCTCCACAGTCCTTACGTGCCATGAATAACTCGAACATTCAAACAATTGTAAACTAACTGCGAGTAGTCACACAACCCGCCCTTGACCGTGGGCTCGGCTTTTCGAAAAGATTGGATTACTCTGATCAGAGATGTACCACTGTACCCACAAGGCACGCACCCATCACCTACACCGAAGTGTAACGAGATGACCCATCACACGGGAACTCGTGCCAAAACCTTCCATATAGTCCTCCCCGACTCAATAGCACCCTCTTATGGGTTTCATATGGTGTCCCGACGCATCGGAGCCCCACCATACCCCCCCTTGAGCCTCGTCGGTACAAGTCGCCCGCAGGCTAGCCCCTTGCCCCCTCCTCTATGGTGCATCGAGCCGGAGTATTCCATACTTCCAGTTAGGACTTACCCATTAGACTTGTGGTTGGTACGGAAGTGCTTTGCAACAGATCCCGCAGACCGGTCCTTATAGTGCCCCGGGTGCGACAAACCAGTGCCCGATCTTGCACCCGGAACCCACCATACTTATAACCTAGCCAACTCCAACAGAGTCCAGAGACGAGAATAACAGGGAAATTCATATACAGAATCCAGCTATCTACGACTCATTCTTTTATCCTATAGCAGTTGTGCTGGTACATTGGGCACTAGCTAATATTTTTATAGTAGAGTGACAAGGAGTTAAGGCTCAATAAGCATGGCTTGGGTTTGCACACAAGGACGGGGATCTAATAAATATAAGTGTAAGACTTGATTGTTAGACTAATGCAATATTAATCTATGAGTTATAGCGATAACTTATTAAAACATGGGCTCAATTATGATCAACTGTTTCCACAGAGGTGGTCGATGACTTGCCTTGATCAGCAAATGGGGATGGAGGAACCTCGGGGTAGAACTCCTGCTCCTCGACGAACTCGTAGTCTTCTTGATACGGAAAATAAACAATACATTCAATAAACAGATAAAATTCACCAAATATTAAACATACCTATTTGTAGGTTTTATTATGTGGAGTAATATTTTAATATTCTGGGTTTTGTACAAAACAGTAAAGTTTAATATTTTAGGATTTTTCCCCATTTATTTTCTGTATTATAAATTTTAACCCTAAGGGATTTTTATTCATTTATTTAGTAATAATATTTTGGGTAACAGAAACATACTGTTTTTATTGCATTAATGTGTAGAGAATATTATTCTGGTTTTAACAAAATTTGAATGGTGAAATTTGGAGTTAAAATGAGCAAGATATGAATTTTCAAAGTTTAAACAATTTTCTGGATTTTATTTTAAACAGAAAAACAGTCCCTGGTCCACGGTGAACCAGGCTCACCGTGAACCCGTGACTATGCACGTGGACCGATCGGATCTGGACCGTTGGATCTGGATCCAGCGGCCAGATACGAGGCGGGGGTTTTAAATGAGTTTGAACGGCCCAGATTAAAATGTGGCGAAGGGGTATACGTGGACGCACAGGATGGAGTCACGTTTTTAAGTTAAATCCGACGGCTGAGATCGCGTGGTACCGATTTGACCGGATCCGAGGGCCTGGATTAGATCCCGAAGGGATTTAATCCTAGCCCTCCGATCTGGATTGGACGGCCAGGGACTCGTCCGGCACGACACGAGCTAAAGGGGTGATTACCCCCTTCGTTCTCGGCTCCGGCGGTCCAACGGCGAAGGATTCCGGCGACGGCGTGGCTTGGATGACCATGCTAAGGCCAAAAATGGAACCAGTGATGAGAGGGGAACTTGGTCGTACCGGCGGTGGCGGTGACGGCGAGCGGACGGCGACCGGCGTCGAAGAGGGGCGGAGGAACCGTTCGGGTTCGTCGGCGGCGAGGCGATTCGGCGGTCCTCTCGACCAACGGAGTCGTGGCCGAGGACGGGCGGGCTCCGGCGGTCACGACGGTGGCGACGACGTGGACGGAGGAGGTCCGAGGCGACGGCGAGAGCTCGCCGGAGTCGAAACAGAGGAGAAACCCGAAAACGGGGTGGCGGCGCTCTGGATCGCACAGGGTTGGGCTTTAGGGGTGTGGGCGGAGTGCGGAGGCCAGAGGGGTTTATAAAGGGGTCACCGGCGGCGAGGATGGAAGGTTTTACCGAGGAAACCCGAGGTGGTTTCCTAAGTTTTCCGGCGAGGCTTCCAAAGGCTCGGGCTAGCTTCCTTAAGCGCGAAAACGCGTCGGCCGTAGATGGAAGGGGAGCGGTGGCGACCAGGGAAGGTGATCGGAGGGGATCCAAGGCGATCCGGTGGCCGGCGGCGAGAAGACAGAAGGAGATCGCCGGGGAAGGAAGGGGAGCGATCCCCTTCCATCGGAGACGAAGGTCCTGACAGGTGGGCTCCACCTGTCAGTGAGCGAACGGAAAAGGAAAGGGCAGACAGGCGGGGCCAGGCGGTCAGAGGGCGCAAGGTGGCTGACGCGTGGGGCCAGGCGGGGCGCGGGCGGGAGGAGAGAGGGGAGGCGAGCGCCGACAGGCGGGTCCCACTCGTCAGTGAGAGGGCGGTGATGGGCTGGGCCAAAAATGCCGTTGGAGGGAGTTTCAGGGTTTCGGCCCGTTTAGGATTTAAAATTGATTTCTGATTTTAAATAATTCCAGAAAATCAAATATTTGATTAAGGGTTGAATCACTGTGGATAAAAATTTGTAAAAATTCCTAAAATTATAGTTTGGTCTCTAGTTCATCTCATAAAATTTTCAGGTCCAGATTTGGTATATTTCTCCCTGTTTGGCTTTATTTAGGTTCTTTTGTAATTTTTCCTTTAATAATAAATCCAGAAATGATTTAAATAATATTTTCTTTTATTTTAATTTCTGGGGTGTTACAGGCAGGCTCCCCGTTCTGCAGACGGTCCAACTGAGCTTGTTGGTGCTGCATCTGTGTGAGGAGGGCGGTGATCAGTTGGTTCTGATTCGCCATCATCTCCGCCAAAGTGGGGTGGTTGGCGGAGGGCGACCCAGACTGACGCGGGCCCGTTGCACCCCAGTTGGGTACAACACCCTCGGGCGCATCATGGCTTCCTCCTGCTCCGTTGTTGGAGCCGGTGTTCTGGTGGTCGGCTATCTTCTGAATTCATAAGGTTTATAAGGCAAAAAGATGACAACACAATTAACGAGAATAGCGTATGCATATATAAATCAAGTGGTAAAATGTTCATTACAATCAAGTTCTTATTCTACCCACAACACACTCGTCGTGGGTAGCACCACATACAAAATTATGCTTTTTATTTAAAATAGCGACTCCTAACACCTTCTCGCCACCGGAGGCGGTCTCCGTGCTGTCGGAACCACGGGTACGAGGCTCCTGAGGGATGGTGGGTTCGAGAAAGTTCTCAATGATGGAGTCGGAGACGAGGCCGGGGCGTGGTGGAGGGTCTGGCGGGGGGGGGGGGGGGTCGTGGCGAGATTCTCTTGGGGCGAGGGAGGGGCTCACGGATGGGCTTCTTCTTCCTCGGAAGAAGAGGAACCATCTCCGCAATATCCTTCTGCAGTTGCATGATCTTGCGCTGCAGCTCGCCGTTTGGTTGGATCAAGTTCTTTGTTTCTTCACGAAGGAACTCAACCGCCTCATGGTGCTCATCGGCGTCGAGCACCGCCTCAGTATGGAGGTTGTCCATAGCCTGCAGAATACGCGACTGCCGGGCCATGACCGGATCACGCACGGAGTGAACTCCGAGGTAGATGCTACGGTGGGCTCCGGGAGTACGCTTCGGCACGAGCCGGAAGGATGAGTTCTGAAGACGATCATCGTAGATCATCCTCAGCTCCATGAGGGCCTGGAGAGCAACTCGTTGGCACGCGACGTCGAAAGTTGGGCCTCCAAGTGCTGTGGTGTAGGGCGGCAAGTGTTCTCCGGAGCCGTGGATGGTGAGGGAGACGTCACAAGGCCCGGCGAACTCGTCGGGGTACACTCCTTGGAATTCGGGTTTGAAGAGGAACCCGAGGAAGGTGAGCATCATACGGAGCTCCCGGACGAAGCCCTCGTAGTGGCGGCAGTAGCTGTGGACTTGGTAGACAGGCATCTACAAAACAGCAAGTTGAATAAAAGTGAGGAGAGGAACAAAGTTTATAAAGTAGATTTTCGTGAAATAATTTCCTATGGCTAATGGCTAGGCGGGTCTGTTTGGCTTCCCAAAGTCAAGTCGGCTCTGATACCATCTTGTAGCGCCCCGATTTACCAGAATTGAGACATTATTGAATTTCATAAGAAAAACAATAATACAAGAGGTTCATCATGCGACAACGTACATACGACAGTATTCATGGTATGCAGACCATATTTATTACATCAAAGTTTTGGTAAAAACAATAATAAAGATAATTAAAACTCTGCACGACGAACATCTTCTTCAGGATCTTTCTTCTCGACTGGGTCGCTACTCCAGACCGTCTTCATAGTAAGCATCCTCTATGGGGTCCAACGGGTATGAGTACAAAAAGTACTCAACAAGCCACCACAAATGCAAGTAATAATGCAGGATAATAAACAAAGAAGGGTAATGGCTAACATTGCGGAAAAAGTACAGTTTCAGTTATTGCATTTAGTGTAGTCACATTTTAATCATGCGGATAAGTAAACATGAACATCAACAACATCAACTAACTCGAGGAGTACGTTTTACCTCCTCGCACAACAGTCCTTACATGTCAATCCATCATGCACATACATATTCAAGGTAAACTAACTGGGGGATGTCACGCAACCCGCCCTTGACCGTGGGCTCGGCTTTTCGAAAAGATTTATGACTCTGATAAGAGATGTACTACTGTACCCACAAGGCACGCACTCATCCCAAACGAGATGACCCATACCACGGGAACTCGTGCCAAAACCTCGGCATGAAATGTTCCAAGCGATAATCACCCGCTCTAGGTTTCGCCGGCGCGCCGGGCCGCATCCCGGCTAACGTCGCACCCCCTTTTGCGCCACATTGGTACAAGTCACCCGCATGTGCTACTTGACCCATCTTCAAATGGTGGCCTCGGTTTGGAACAATCCATACCTTAGTTAGGACTTACCCACTAGACTTGTGGTTAGTACGTAAGTGTATTGCAACGGATCCCTCAGACCGGTCCTTATAGTGCCCCGAGTGCTACCGACCAATGCCCTAGCTTGCACCCGGAACCCACCATGCATTCACTCACAACCACAACTCCAACACCGATAGAATTCCATAGATAAGAAACAATGGGGAATCATATAATAGAACCATGTACTACGACTCATTTTTATCCTATAGCGATCGTGTCGATACATTGGACACTAACTAATAACATTTATCATACAGTGACAAGGAGTTTAGGCTAGAGAGCATGGCTTGGGTTGCACATCAAGGTCGGAGGATCCTAAATAAATATATTGTAAGGGTTCATTTGACTAATGCATATATAACCTATGTGTTTTAGCGATAGTTTAATCAAACATGGGTTCAATATGCTCAAAAGATTTGTTTGGTGACTTGCCTTGATCAGCGAAAGGTGAGGGACGGACTTCCGGGAAGTATTCCGGCTCCTCGGCGACGTCGTAGTCTTTTTGATATAGTAAAGTAAAATAAAATGAACACAATATTCAATCAAACAATATAACATTACATGATAAGCACATAGGTCAAAGTTGGTTTGATTAAAAATAAAATAAATTCAATTGTTAAGGTTCTGTGATTTATTTCATAAATAAATTTTAAAGGAATTAAAAAGTTGTCCTGTTTAGAAAAGGTGTTTAAATGTGATTATTGTCATATTAAGTTTCATAATAAACTTTTAAATGAAAAGTTCATGTTAGTTTAATGGTTTTCAGCACATGGACAGAAAGGAAATAAATATAAATTTTTCTGAAGTTCAAATA
Organism: Zizania palustris; assembly: GCA_019279435.1. NCBI lineage: Eukaryota > Viridiplantae > Streptophyta > Magnoliopsida > Poales > Poaceae > Zizania > Zizania palustris. The sequence continues at coordinate 14,476,836 of JAAALK010000287.1, read as the reverse complement.
TTTGAATTTGTATTTTAACCCTAAAGGCATTTGAATATTCATTTGAATAAACATGAAATGTCCAAAGTAAACCTACTGTTTTTATTGCATAAACATGTAGAGAATAATATTATGAATTTTCTGAAATTGGAATGGTAATTTTTAGAGTTCAAATGCGCCAGATATAAATTTTACAAGTTTTAAACCTTTTCTGGAATTTATTTTTAAATTTAAACCCTCTCGGGTCCACGGTGAGCCAGGCCCACGGTGAACCCGCGCACTGTGCGCGTGCGCCGTATCGATCCGGACCGTTGGATCCAGATCCAACGTGCGCAGGCGAGGCGGGGCGCTTAAGTGAAAACGAACGGCCAGGATTAAAACGCGCGAAAGGGTACTACGTGGACGCACGAGATCGACCGCGGGTTTTAAATGGAAATGGACGCGCGAGATTAAAACGTAACGCTTTGACCAGATCCGACGGTGCGGATTAGATCGCGTACGTGGGCTCACACGCGCCATCCGATCGCACTTTGTAGAAGCGGATCACTCGACTCCGGGTGGTTCTTTCTTTGACTTCCAATATCTTGACCGGCTTTTCCACATAAGTCAGATCCTCTTGGACATCCAACTGCTGAAGATCCACTTGCTCCGTGGGTACGCGGAGACACTTCTTGAGTTGAGATACGTGGAACACGTCATGCACTCCAGCCAATGAGGGCGGTAATTCCAACTGATATGCAACTTCGCCTTGGCGTCGAACAATGGGAAATGGTCCAACATATCGAGGGGCCAACTTTCCTCTCATGTTAAACCGTTGAGTTCCACGGAGAGGCGTGACTCGTAGGTAGACATGATCTCCTTCTTCAAAGGCTAGGTCTCGGCGACGATTGTCTGCGTAGCTCTTCTGTCGTGATTGGGCTGTCTTGAGTCGGTCTCTGATGATCCGTACCTTTTCTTCAGCTTCACGAAGAATGTCTGTTCTGAATACTTGGGATTCACCAGTTTGGTCCCAAAGTAGAGGCGTTCTGCACTTACGTCCATATAGGGCTTCAAAAGGAGACATCTGAAGGCTGGCTTGATAGCTGTTGTTGTAGGAAAATTCAGCGTATGGCAGGCTCTTGTCCCAAGTGGCTCCAAAATCCAAAACACATGCTCGAAGCATATCCTCTAATATTTGGTTTACCCTTTCTGTTTGTCCATCTGTCTGCGGGTGGTAGGCGGTACTGAAATTCAATCTCGTGCCCATCTCCTCTTGAAGGTTCTTCCAGAAACGAGAGGTAAACTGACTTCCTCTGTCAGACACTATCTTCTTGGGCACTCCGTGAAGACATACAATCCGGGCCATATATAACTCTGCAAGCTTAGGGCCACTAAAGGTTGTTTTGACAGCTATGAAATGGGCTACTTTCGTAAGCCGATCGATGATCACCCAAATAGAATCATACCCCAGTTGGGTCTTTGGTAGTCCGGTGATGAAATCCATACCGATCTCTTCCCACTTCCATTCAGGCACTTTAAGTGGCTGTAACAATCCTGCAGGTCTCTGATGTTCAGCCTTTACTCTTCTGCAAGTGTCACACTCGGCGACGAACTGGGCAATCTCTCTTTTCATGCTAACCCACCAATAACGTTCCTTCAGATCTTGGTACATCTTGGTACTGCCGGGATGAATGGAGTACAATGTCTCATGGCTTCTCTTAGGATAAGGATCTTTATCTCTGGTTTATCCGGCACACATATCCGGGTTCCAAACCATATGGTGCCATTCTCGTCCTCTGAAAATCCGGGGGCTTTTCCTTGTCTCATGTTCTTCCTAATGGCAACTATATCCGGGTCTTCCAACTGAGCTTCACGGATCTGCTCAAATAGAATAGGCTGGGTCTCCAAAGCGGCTAAATATGCTCTGGTGGTCAATCCAAGATTTAACTTCTCCATCTCTCTACATAACAAGGGTGCGTGTTCTTGAATCATCATGGCTGTGCAATACCCCTTGCGACTTAAGGCATCAGCTACCACATTTGCTTTTCCGGGGTGGTAGTGAATACCTAAGTCATAGTCCTTAATTAGTTCCAACCACCGTCTTTGCCTCAAGTTCAGGTCTGGCTGTGTGAAGATATACTTCAGGCTCTTGTGATCTGTAAAGATCTCACATCGATTTCCAACCAAATAGTGCCTCCAAATCTTAAGGGCGTGCACTACGGCGGCTAATTCCAAATCATGGGTCGGATAATTCAACTCATGAGGTCTCAACTGACGGGAGGCATAAGAGATAACTTTTCCATCTTGCATAAGAACACATCCCAATCCTTGACGAGATGCGTCGCAATAGACATGGAAGTCTTTGCGGATATCCGGTAGGGTCAGTATAGGTGCAGACACCAAACGGGTCTTAAGAGTGCGGAAACTTTCCTCGCATTCAGGAGTCCATTCAAACTTCTCTCCTTTCTGCAACAACTTGGTCATTGGCTTGGCTATCTTAGAAAAATTCTCGATAAATCTTTGGTAATATCCGGCCAAACCCAGAAAACTTCGTATCTCAGATACGTTCGTGGGTGGCAACCAATCCGTAACTGCTTCTACGGTGGTAGGGTCTACTGCGATTCCTTGCGCAGAGATGATGTGTCCAAGGAACTTTACTTCCGTCGTCCAAAACTTGCATTTGCTGTACTTGGCATACAGTTGGTGTTCCCTTAACTTTCCTAAGGTTAACCGGAGGTGAGTCTCGTGCTCTTTCTGGTCCTTGGAATAAATGAGGATGTCGTCTATGAAGACCACGATGAACTTGTCCAAATATTCCATGAATACCTTATTCATCATATTCATGAAGAATGCAGGGGCGTTGGTCAATCCAAAGGACATAACCGTACACTCATATAATCCATAACGGGTAGTGAAGGCAGTCTTGGGTATGTCCTCCTCTCGGATCCTTAACTGATGATACCCAGAACGCAAGTCGATCTTTGAGAATACTGTAGCTCCTTTGAGCTGATCGAAGAGATCATCGATCCGAGGCAATGGGTACTTATTCTTGATTGTTACCTCATTCAAAGCGCGGTAATCCACACACATACGCTTTGCCTTGTCTTCCTTCTTCTCGACAAAGATGACGGGAGCACCCCATGGCGATGTGCTGGGTCTGATGTAGCCTTTCTTCTCGAGATCCTCCAACTGCTGCTTCATCTCAGCTAATTCATTGGCGGCCATTCGGTATGGTCGCTTATAAATAGGAGTGGTTCCGGGCACCAAGTCAATCCTGAACTCGATGTCCCTCTTAGGTGGCATCCCTGGTAGATCCTCTGGGAATACGTCCGGGTACTCACTGACTACTGGTATCTCCTCCAAGGTAATCTGATGTAGTCTTGTCCTTCCGGCCTTCATGCTGGGCATCTGGAATGTGACTATAGTCCCTTCTTCATTAGTCACAGTCACTTTTCTCTGGGCACATTCTATTACACCTTGGTGTTTATTTAGCCAATCCATCCCTAGAATGAGGTCCAAACCTTGACATTCTATTAGAATGGGGTCGGCCCAAAATATCGTGCCTTGGATATCTACCCATACCCTTGGACTAAAGGAACAAGCGAGGGTTTGCTTGCCCGGGGTGGCTATCAACACTGGCCTGGGTAGTTCACTTATGTCCAGGGCATTATTTTCCACAAAAGCAGTTGATATAAAGGAGTGGGTAGCTCCGGTGTCAAATAATACCACTGCAAGCGATGAATGAACCATAAACTTACCCATGACAATTTCTGGTGCAGCCTGGGCTTCCTCGGCGGAGACGTGGTTCACTTTGGCGCGGACGGCGGGGTTGGAGGTGACGCCTTGAGCTCTCTTGGGATGAGGGCACTGGTGGGAGTAGTGTCCCTCCTAGCGGCAGTTGAAGCACACCACAGGCTTGCCATGCCTGTCTCTCAAAACCTCCGGCTTCTTGGCCGGGGCAGCTGGGGCGGTCGGTGCGGCTGGAGCGGAACGAGGTTGGCTGGCTCCGGCATTAGCAGCTGGTGGCGCCAGGCGATACACTGGCCGGGGGTGGTACTGTGGTGCTGGTGGGGGTGGAGCAAAACGGGGTCTCTGGGCCATACCCTGGTTTTGCCTGAAGGCAATCATGCGCTTTTTCTTCAGGTCGACCTTGTTCTGCTGGGTCTCCTGCATGATCGCCTTGTTCACCAACTTCTAGAAGTTGGTGAAGTCTCCAGAGATGAGTTGCAGAGACAACTCATCCTTCAGTCCCCGAAGGAACTTAGCTTGCCTGGCCGCATCAGTACGGACCTCCTCAGGTGCGTACCTGGCCAACCTGTTGAACTCATGTAGATACTCTGTGACAGACCTACTTCCTTGCTGCAGGTCTCTGAACTCTTGTTGTTTTTGGGCAATGATGCCGTCGGGGATGTGGGCGGCACGAAAGGCGGCCGAGAACTCTGCCCAAGTAGGGGCGTGGCCCTCGGGTAGAGTCTCGCGGTGATTGTCCCACCACTCGGCGGCGGGACCATGAAGCTGGTGGGTGGCGAAGGCCACCCTCTCCTGCTCGGTGCAGGTCAGGAGGTCGAGCTTCTTCTCGATGGCTCGCAACCAATCCCCAGCCTCCATGGGGTTGGTGGTGCTCGAGAAGGTCGGTGGGCGGACTCGGAGGAACTCCGAGAGCTGCGACGCGGGAGCGGGAGCTGGTGTGGCAGGTCGGGGCAGCTCGGGCTGTTGGTGGAGGCGGAAAAGATGCGCCTGCTGCTCTTGCATCTGCTGCTGCTGCTGCATCTGGTGCAGAAGGGATGAAACCAGCTGGTTCTGGGTAGCCATCATCTCAGCTAGGGTGGGATGATTGGCAACCGGGGCCTGCCTTTGCCCGGTGGCTCCCCATTGTGGCAGGTTGCCACTATCTCCTCCGTTCTGAGGAGCGTCTGAACCCTGGGTGTTGGTCATCCTAGAGTTTTCAAAGTATACACATTTATTTTAGTGAACTTCTTCATATTTTATTTCAAAAGGGTACCGTTCTTGCGGTTACATTTATTTATTCTTTCATTTATGCCTTATGTTTTGACATGAATGCTAATACAAGCAAGCAATAAAAATAACAATCAATCGTAAAACTACGTCTATGGCAGCTCGGGGGACGGCTCGATCTCGGGCTCGTGGGAGACGGTCGGGGTCGAGGAGCTGGATGGTCCGGCGGGTGGTGCGCTGCGGGAGATCCTCTTGGGCCTCACAGTGGGAGTCTGAAGGGGTTTCTTCCTGCGAGGCGGAAGAGGTGCGATCTCCTCTATGTCCTTCTTCAACTCCTCAACTCCTCCACCTCCAGGGTCAACAGAGGGTTCTGCTCAAGCTGTCGACGGAGCTCAGCATTCTCACGGGTCAGGTTCTCCGAAGTGTGGCGGTAGAAGTCGATGGTGTCGTGCTGGCTGTCTGCGTCGAGGACGGCCTCTGTGTGGAGGTTGTCCATGGCCTCCAAGAGTCTCATTGTGCGGGTGATGGCGGAGCTGCTCTGTGTGAGGGGACTGATGTAGATGCTGCGGTGACTCCCGGGTGTGTGCATGGGCATGAAGCGGTAGACGGTGTCGCGGAGGTGGCAGTCGTATACCAGTCGAAGCTCGGCGAGGGACTGAAGAGCGGCTCGCTGGCTAGCCACCACGAATGAAGGTCCTCCAACTCCATGGGTGTAGAAGGGCGGCTGCGTGGAAGAGGGGCGGATCACAACCGTGACCTCGCAGTAGCTCTCGTTCGCATCGGGAAAGATCCCGTGGAACGCAGGCTCATGGGGAAACCCCAAAAAGTCGACGAGCACGCGAAGCTCGCGGATGAATCCGGCCTCATCACGAAGAGTCCCGCTCATGGTGTGAACCGGCATCTACAAAAGAGAGAAAATTTTTGTGAAAACCTCGGAAGATGAGAGGATAAGTAATCTTTTGTAAAATATAGTGAATATATATAAGTCCTAAGGTCAGGTCTGTTTGGCTTCCTACAGTCAAGTCGGCTCTGATACCATCTTGTCGTGCCCCGATTTAATAAATCAGGACTTTATTGAAATTCCATAGAAAATCAATAAAACAAGACGTTCATCATGCGACCACGTACAATACGGGCAATCATTCACGGTTCGTAGACCGCATTAATACAAAAGTGAATAAAGATGAAGAGAAACTAATAAAGCAAGGGTCCTAGATGAACGCCTCCTTCCAGTCTCGCCTTGACTGGGTCGCTACTCCAGACCTTCATCCTCCTCGTAGTAGACGGGCTCTGAGGTTGTAAGTCAACGGGGTGAGTACAGATGTACTCAGCAAGCCACCGAATGCAAGTATAATGCAAGGTAATAACAAGGGAGATAGTGGCTAATTTAGCGGAAGCAGCATAATTGTAAAGCTTTAAATGTGAGCAAATTAATTAGTACGGAAAAGTAAACATGTGTGTGTGCATCATCATCCTCTAACTCGAGGGGTACAGTCAGCCCCACCTCGCTCCACAGTCCTTACGTGCCATGAATAACTCGAACATTCAAACAATTGTAAACTAACTGCGAGTAGTCACACAACCCGCCCTTGACCGTGGGCTCGGCTTTTCGAAAAGATTGGATTACTCTGATCAGAGATGTACCACTGTACCCACAAGGCACGCACCCATCACCTACACCGAAGTGTAACGAGATGACCCATCACACGGGAACTCGTGCCAAAACCTTCCATATAGTCCTCCCCGACTCAATAGCACCCTCTTATGGGTTTCATATGGTGTCCCGACGCATCGGAGCCCCACCATACCCCCCCTTGAGCCTCGTAGGTACAAGTCGCCCGCAGGCTAGCCCCTTGCCCCCTCCTCTATGGTGCATCGAGCCGGAGTATTCCATACTTCCAGTTAGGACTTACCCATTAGACTTGTGGTTGGTACGGAAGTGCTTTGCAACAGATCCCGCAGACCGGTCCTTATAGTGCCCCGGGTGCGACAAACCAGTGCCCGAGCTTGCACCCGGAACCCACCATACTTATAACCTAGCCAACTCCAACAGAGTCCAGAGACGAGAATAACAGGGAAATTCATATACAAAATCCAGCTATCTACGACTCATTCTTTTTATCCTATAGCAGTTGTGCCGGTACATTGGGCACTAGCTAATATTTTTATAGTAGAGTGACAAGGAGTTAAGGCTCAATAAGCATGGCTTGGGTTTGCACACAAGGACGGGGATCTAATAAATATAAGTGTAAGGCTTGATTGTTAGACTAATGCAATATTAATCTATGAGTTATAGCGATAACTTATTAAAACATGGGCTCAATTATGATCAACTGTTTCCACAGAGGTGGTCGATGACTTGCCTTGATCAGCAAATGGGGATGGAGGAACCTCGGGGTAGAACTCCTGCTCCTCGACGAACTCGTAGTCTTCTTGATACGGAAAATAAACAATACATTCAATAAACAGATAAAATTCACCAAATATTAAACATACCTATTTGTAGGTTTTATTATGTGGAGTAATATTTTAATATTCTGGGTTTTGTACAAAACAGTAAAGTTTAATATTTTAGGATTTTTCCCCATTTATTTTCTGTATTATAAATTTTAACCCTAAGGGATTTTTATTCATTTATTTAGTAATAATATTATTCTGGTTTTAACAAAATTTGAATGGTGAAATTTGGAGTTAAAATGAGCAAGATATGAATTTTCAAAGTTTAAACAATTTTCTGGATTTTATTTTAAACAGAAAAACAGTCCCTGGTCCACGGTGAACCAGGCTCACCGTGAACCCGTGACTATGCGCGTGGACTGATCGGATCTGGACCGTTGGATCTGGATCCAGCGGCCAGATGCGAGGCGGGGGTTTTAAATGAGTTTGAACGGCCCAGATTAAAACGTGGCGAAGGGGTATACGTGGACGCACAGGATGGAGTCACGTTTTTAAGTTAAATCCGACGGCTGAGATCGCGTGGTACCGCTTTGACCGGATCCGAGGGCCTGGATTAGATCCCGAAGGGATTTAATCCTAGCCCTCCGATCTGGATCGGACGGCCAGGGACTCGTCCGGCACGGCACGAGCTAAAGGGGTGATTACACCCTTCGTTCTCGGCTCCGACGGTCCAACGGCGAAGGATTCCGGCGACGGCGTGGCTTGGATGACCATGCTAAGGCCAAAAATGGAACCAGTGATGAGAGGGGAACTTGGTCGTACCGGCGGTGGCGGTGACGGCGAGCGGACGGCGACCGGCGTCGAAGAGGGGCGGAGGAACCGTTCGGGTTCGTTGGCGGCGAGGCGATTCGGCGGTCCTCTCGACCAACGAAGTCGTGGCCGAGGACGGGCGGGCTCCGGCGGTCACGACGGTGGCGACGACGTGGACGGAGGAGGTCCGAGGCGACGGCGAGAGCTCGCCGGAGTCGAAACAGAGGAGAAACCCGAAAACGGGGTGGCGGCGCTCTGGATCGCACAAGGTTGGGCTTTAGGGGTGTGGGCGGAATGCGGAGGCCAGAGGGGTTTATAAAGGGGTCACCGGCGGCGAGGATGGAATGTTTTACCGAGGAAACCCGAGGTGGTTTCCTAAGTTTTCCGGCGAGGCTTCCAAAGGCTCGGGCTAGCTTCCTTAAGCGCGAAAACGCGTCGGCCGTAGATGGAAGGGGAGCGGTGGCGACCAGGGAAGGTGATCGGAGGGGATCCAAGGCGATCCGGTGGCCGGCGGCGAGAAGACAGAAGGAGATCGCCGGGGAAGGAATGGGAGCGATCCCCTTCCATCGGAGACGAAGGTCCTGACAGGTGGGCTCCACCTGTCAGTGAGCGAACGGAAAAGGAAAGGGCAGACAGGCGGGGCCGGGCGGTCAGAGGGCGCAAGGTGGCTGACGCGTGGGGCCAGGCGGGGCGCGGGCGGGAGGAGAGAGGGGAGGCGAGCGCCGACAGGCGGGTCCCGCTCGTCAGTGAGAGGGCGGTGATGGGCTGGGCCAAAAAGGCCGTTGGAGGGAGTTTCAGGGTTTCGGCCCGTTTAGGATTTAAAATTGATTTCTGATTTTAAATAATTCCAGAAAATCAAATATTTGATTAAGGGTTGAATCACTGTGGATAAAAATTCCTAAAATTATAGTTTGGTCTCTAGTTCATCTCATAAAATTTTCAGGTCCAGATTTGGTATATTTCTCCCTGTTTGGCTTTATTTAGGTTCTTTTGTAATTTTTCCTTTAATAATAAATCCAGAAATGATTTAAATAATATTTTCTTTTATTTTAATTTCTGGGGTGTTACAGGCAGGCTCCCCGTTCTGCAGACGGTCCAACTGAGCTTGTTGGTGCTGCATCTGTGTGAGGAGGGCGGTGATCAGTTGGTTCTGATTCGCCATCATCTCCGCCAAAGTGGGGTGGTTGGCGGAGGGCGACCCAGACTGACGCGGGCCCGTTGCACCCCAGTTGGGTACAACACCCTCGGGCGCATCACGGCTTCCTCCTGCTCCGTTGTTGGAGCCGGTGTTCTGGTGGTCGGCCATCTTCTGAATTCATAAGGTTTATAAGGCAAAAAGATGACAACACAATTAACGAGAATAGCGTATGCATATATAAATCAAGTGGTAAAATGTTCATTACAATCAAGTTCTTATTCTACCCACAACACACTCGTCGTGGGTAGCACCACATACAAAATTATGCTTTTTATTTAAAATAGCGGCTCCTGAGGGATGGTGGGTTCGAGAAAGTTCTCAATGATGGAGTCGAAGACGAGGCCGGGGCGTGGTGCAGGGGCGCTGGTGGAGGGTCTGGCGGGGGGGGTCGTGGCGAGACTCTCTTGGGGCGAGGGAGGGGCTCACGGATGGGCTTCTTCTTCCTCGGAAGAAGAGGAACCATCTCCGCAATATCCTTCTGCAGTTGCATGATCTTGCGCTGCAGCTCGCCGTTTGGTTGGATCAAGTTCTTTGTTTCTTCACGAAGGAACTCAACCGCCTCATGGTGCTCATCGGCGTCGAGCACCGCCTCAGTATGGAGGTTGTCCATAGCCTGCAGAATACGTGACTGCCGGGCCATGACCGGATCACGCACGGAGTGAACTCCGAGGTAGATGCTACGGTGGGCTCCGGGAGTACGCTTCGGCACGAGCCGGAAGGACGAGTTCTGAAGACGATCATCGTAGATCATCCTCAGCTCCATGAGGGCCTGGAGAGCAACTCGTTGGCACGCGACGTCGAAAGTTGGGCCTCCAAGTGCTGTGGTGTAGGGCGGCAAGTGTTCTCCGGAGCCGTGGATGGTGAGGGAGACGTCACAAGGCCCGGCGAACTCGTCGGGGTACACTCCTTGGAATTCGGGTTTGAAGAGGAACCCGAGGAAGGTGAGCATCATACGGAGCTCCCGGACAAAGCCCTCGTAGTGGCGGCAGTAGCTGTGGACTTGGTAGACAGGCATCTACAAAATAGCAAGTTGAATAAAAGTGAGGAGAGGAACAAAGTTTATAAAGTAGATTTTCGTGAAATAATTTCCTGTGGCTAATGGCTAGGTGGGTCTGTTTGGCTTCCCACAGTCAAGTCGGCTCTGATACCATCTTGTAGCGCCCCGATTTACCAGAATCGAGACATTATTGAATTTCATAAGAAAAACAATAATACAAGAGGTTCATCATGCGACAACGTACATACGACAGTATTCATGGTACGCAGACCATATTTATTACATCAAAGTTTTGGTAAAAACAATAATAAAGATAATTAAAACTCTGCATGACGAATATCTTCTTCAGGATCTTTCTTCTCGACTGGGTCGCTACTCCAGACCGTCTTCATAGTAAGCATCCTCTGTGGGGTCCAACGGGTATGAGTACAAAAAGTACTCAACAAGCCACCACAAATGCAAGTAATAATGTAGGATAATAAACAAAGAAGGGTAATGGCTAACATTGCGGAAAAAGTATAGTTTCAGTTATTGCATTTAGTGTAGTCACATTTTAATCATGCGGATAAGTAAACATGAACATCAACAACATCAACTAACTCGAGGAGTATGTTTTACCTCCTCGCACAACAGTCCTTACATGTCAATCCATCATGCACATACATATTCAAGGTAAACTAACTGGGGGATGTCACGCAACCCGCCCTTGACCGTGGGCTCGGCTTTTCAAAAAGATTTATGACTCTGATAAGAGATGTACTACTGTACCCACAAGGCACGCACTCATCCCAAACGAGATGACCCATACCACGGGAACTCGTGCCAAAACCTCGGCATGAAATGTTCCAAGCGATAATCACCCGCTCTAGGTTTCGCCGGCGCGCCGGGCCGCATCCCGGCTAACGTCGCACCCCCTTTTGCGCCACATTGGTACAAGTCACCCGCAGGTGCTACTTGACCCATCTTCAAATGGTGGCCTCGGTTTGGAACAATCCATACCTTAGTTAGGACTTACCCACTAGACTTGTGGTTAGTACGTAAGTGTATTGCAACGGATCCCTCAGACCGGTCCTTATAGTGCCCCGGGTGCTACCGACCAATGCCCTAGCTTGCACCCGGAACCCACCATGCATTCACTCACAACCACAACTCCAACACCGATAGAATTCCATAGATAAGAAACAATGGGGAATCATATAATAGAACCATGTACTACGACTCATTTTTATCCTATAGCGATCGTGTCGATACATTGGACACTAACTAATAACATTTATCATACAGTGACAAGGAGTTTAGGCTAGAGAGCATGGCTTGGGTTGCACATCAAGGTCGGAGGATCCTAAATAAATATATTGTAAGGGTTCATTTGACTAATGCATATATAACCTATGTGTTTTAGCGATAGTTTAATCAAACATGGGTTCAATATGCTCAAAAGATTTGTTTGGTGACTTGCCTTGATCAGCGAAAGGCGAGGGACGGACTTCCGGGAAGTATTCCGGCTCCTCGGCGACGTCGTAGTCTTTTTGATATAGTAAAGTAAAATAAAATGAACACAATATTCAATCAAACAATATAACATTACATGATAAGCACATAGGTCAAAGTTGGTTTGATTAAAAATAAAATAAATTCAATTGTTAAGGTTCTGTGATTTATTTCATAAATAAATTTTAAAGGAATTAAAAAGTTGTCCTTTTTAGAAAAGGTGTTTAAATGTGATTGTTGTCATATTAAGTTTCATAATAAACTTTTAAATGAAAAGTTCATGTTAGTTTAATGGTTTTCAGCACATGGACAGAAAGGAAATAAATATAAATTTTTCTGAAGTTCAAATATTTGAATTTGTATTTTAACCCTAAAGGCATTTGAATATTCATTTGAATAAACATGAAATGTCCAAAGTAAACCTACTGTTTTTATTGCATAAACATGTAGAGAATAATATTATGAATTTTCTGAAATTGGAATGGTAATTTTTAGAGTTCAAATGCGCCAGATATAAATTTTACAAGTTTTAAACCTTTTCTGGAATTTATTTTTAAATTTAAACCCTCTCGGGTCCACGGTGAGCCAGGCCCACGGTGAACCCGCGCACTGTGCGCGTGCGCCGGATCGATCCGGACCGTTGGATCCAGATCCAACGTGCGCAGGCGAGGCGGGGCGCTTAAATGAAAACGAACGGCCAGGATTAAAACGCGCGAAAGGGTACTACGTGGACGCACGAGATCGACCGTGGGTTTTAAATGGAAATGGACGCGCGAGATTAAAACGTAACGCTTTGACTAGATCCGACGGTGCGGATTAGATCGCGTACGTGGGCTCACACGCGCCATCCGATCGCAATCGCACGGTCGGGATCAGATCCGACACGGCACGGGTACGCGACCCGTGCCGGTCGTCTTCTCCGGCGACGGCGAGATGGCCAGCGGCCACGGCGGGCGACGGCGGTCGGGTCTAAGGCCTAAAATGGAAAGAGAGTGCTACAGGGATCACGAGGGTACCCTTGCGGCGAAGGAAGGTCGACGGAGCGAGGCCGGCGACGAGCGGGGGCGGCGAAGGTGTTCGGGTCCTCGGCGGCGTCGGCGATCCGGCGGGGTTCGACGTCGATGGAGGGGTGGCCGGCGTTGGGGAGGTCCTTGCGGTCACGGCGGTGCGGTCGGCGTGGACGGAGAGGGGCTCCGGCGACGGCGAGCGGTGGCTGGAGGACGGGCGGCAGTGGTGCCCTAAAACGTGGAATGCAGGAGCTCTGTTCGTTCTCGCAGCGATTGGGCGTAGGGGTATAACGTGGACGGCCAGGGGGTTTAAATAGGGTCGTCGGCGGGGGCAGAGGGGGCGTGATTGGTGGTGGCCGGGAGTAAACGCATTTTTAAACGGCGGCGAGCTCGGTTGCAGGGGTTCAACATACCTGGACGCGTTCTGGTTGGAATTGAAGAGGGGGAAACGGTCGGCGCGTTGAGGGGAATTCATTGCAGGTGACGGATTAAAGGGAGGGGGCCGGCGGGGGCGGATCCTAGGCGGAGTTAGGACTTCGGCCAGCGAGGGGGGGATTTCGGGGCGGATCTCGTGGGGACGATGAATCCGACAGGTGGGGGCCACCTGCCAGTGAGCGCGAACGAGCGAGGGAGGCAGCTGACGGGTGGGGCCAGGGCGTCGGGCGCGCGCGCGAGGGGAGGCATTCGGCGCCGATAGGTGGGGTCAGGCTGTCAGCCTCAAGCGAGCGCGGGTGATGGGCTGGGCGGCCGGGAGAGAGAGAAGGGAGGAGGAGGGCCTGTTTTAAAATATTTTCTGATTAAAAATAATTGCATAAATTGGTTTAAAATAATAGGGCTACTTCCAAGCTTGGTAAAAATTTATAAAAATTCTCAAAAATATATTTTAGCCTTGGGAGTTTATACAAAATTTCCAGCTCCTGGTTTGGTCATTAACTCTATGATGTAGTTCAAAAGGGTATAAAAGGGTATTAAAAGTATTTTCATAAATATAACATCCAAGAAATCGAATTAAATAATATTTTTATTGTTTTGGAAATTTGGGGTGTTACAACCTCTGATCACTTCTTCCACTTCGATCGAGCCCCCTCCATCGAGTCCAAAGGTGTAAGCTCCTGACTCTAGTGAGGTGACTTCAGATCACCTGGGATCCCGAGCAGTTCAGCGTGATCACCCCTCAGAGCTCATCATCGGTGATTTTTCTAAGAGAACTTTGCACTCTTCTATTGATTCACTCGTTGTTTTTGCTGAGTCTACGTTTGTTGCTTCTTTTGAGCCCAGAGATGTTTCTCATGCTCTTTCTGATGCAAATTGGATAAACGCCATGCAAAAAGAGCTTGAGAACTTTGTCCACAATTGGGTTGGACACTAGTTGAGCTGCCACCTAGATGCAACCCCATAGGCACCAAATGGGTGTTTAAGAACAAGCAAGGTGAAGATAGGGTTGTGGTGCGCAACAAAGCTCGACTAGTTGCCCAGGGTTTTTGCCAGAAAGAGGGTATTGATTTTGAGGAGACCTTCACCCCTGTTGCCCGTCTTGAGTCCATTCACATTCTTTTTGCTATCTTTTACATGCCTGGTAGCTAGTTCCTCACTTAGATGCAGATATGCAACTTGGACATCTATATGCTTTAACATGGAAAATGTGGTATAAAATGATAAAAAAAATCAGAAAAATTGAAAAATCCATGCCTTTTTATGGTTAATTTGAAAAGATCCAGGTGGGTTTGCTTTGTCACATTGCATTGTTCTGGACTGCTTACCATAGCACCTTGGTATGAACTATAACAGTGTAATATATGCCAAGACCAATGTCTTAAGCTTTTGATGGTCCAGTTTTGGCCTAGCCTTAACTTGGTCGGTTAGCATAATTTTTGACATCAAATAACCCCTGGCAAAAATGAAAAAGGAAAAGAAAAAGGCTGAAATTTAAAAAGATAACAAGTTTGCTGAAACACTTTGTTTTGGACAATGCTTATCTTGGTAGATATTAGTTAGCTTTTGCATCTCATGCTTTACCTTGCTTGTCGACTAGAAAATATGGAGATGCCTTTGTTTGCAAAAATAGAAAATCCGTGCCAATGACTTTCTTTAGATATCATATGTTGCATTGATCATGCCATGTGTCTTAGACAATATGTCGTTTCCTATACCTACTAGATGTTGTAATTGTAGTCAATCATATCTGAGAAGCATGCTTTCTACACTCCACCTACACCCAGTTGCATTCATTGCATATTTTGAGGGGGAGCTTCATTTCAGGGGGAGTTTGAGACTGTGTCTCTTTAGAGTGCATTTAGTCTCACTTGATGAGTCCAATTGTCAACAAGGGGGAGAAATTTTGGGTTACTCGATCTTTTAAAAGAGTTTAGTGGGAGTTTTGGCTTTCTCCGGGATTTGTTTCAGGGGGAGTTTTAGTCTCTTTTGCCTTTACTCTTTGGATATCCTTGTTGATAATTCTGAGATTGTACTCGTTTTGAGTTTTTATTTTTGGTTAACCATAATGACCGTTTGTCTTGCTTTTGTTCGGTTTTTGGTCATTAGGGTTAAACTTTTATTTTATTTTCTTCTTTCTATCTTCTTGTGTTTTTGTTTTCGTGTTTCCACGTGTTTTGCAGGTTCTGAAGAGCTGATGAAGAGAGTGTTGACAATGCACTCATCAAGGGGGAGATTGAGGAGCCATGTTGAAGAGCATGGGCCTCATGGCTCCATATGTGATGAGTGATATTCAACGGAAGTCAAGAGGACATGAAGAGAAGAGAAGACCTGCTGTGTCTAGGTGGCATGTGACTCAGGTACATGGGAAGCGAGCGACTGTCGGGCAGAGGGGCCGTGAAGTCGGACTGGCCCAATCCGAGTACATGGGCTAGGAGCAGCAGAGGATTCACTGGTCTGTTGACCGGGATTGACTTAGGTACATGGGCGGCGAGCGATTGTCGGGATGAGGGAGCTACGGAATCGGACCGGCCTAATCTGGGTACCCGGTGCGAAGACGGTGGACGCTTTGTCAGTTTCAGTGAAAACTGATGGCCGCTGATCTCAGATCTGACTGTTCTGAGGCGAAGCCGTAGATGCTACAAAAGCTCCGCATTAGGACAAGTTATCTTTATTTAGGTTTTACTATTTTTCTTTTAGGCCCACAGTCTGTCAATCGAGTCTGTAAAAAAACCTAAGGGCATTTTGGTCTTTTCCATTTTTATTTCAGCGTCCGTAAAAACCCTAGGGGTATTTTTGATTTTTCCCATTTATTGGGTTGCCTATAAAAAGGCCCCAATACCTAGGGTTAGAGTTACCCATTCTGAAATCACTTTACCAAATCACAAAAGTTTGGGTCCTTTTTGGTGTTCTTCTTCCTGGAGCTTCAACTGCCGCCGGCTGTATTTTCCCCATCACCATTTGTTTTCTGTCAAGCGCGCTTGAGATTTCCCGAGATGCAGCGTTGTTTCAGCCGGATTTTTTCCTTCTGCTCCTGGCGCTCAGCACGAGGGAGTTGCGTGAGCAGCTTTGCTGTTGTTCGGCTAAAGCCAGCTGTAGGGAGGCTGGGGTGTAGCAGTAGCCTAGCTCCTACGGCATGGCGCATGCTAGCAGCATAGCAGCAGCACTACATCAGGTAGCAGGTTCGGCGCTAGGAGGCGACATTTCGCAACATGAGGAGCAGCATCGGTGCAAGAGCAAGGCACGACGTCAGTGCTGGTGCAGCACACGGCTAGCCTCGGCGTCCCAAGTAGTTTTACTGCACCCCTGGTTTTCATGTTCCGCGGTGGAAGCATCGATTGCTAGGAGTTTTCAGCCGAGATGCCTGGCGATTCACTGCAATACGCGTGGCACAACTCTTGGAAATGAAAAAGCAAGTGTCTCGGCTGGGATGTGCGGCCTGAAGTGCCAAGACTGCACGTGCACAAGAACAAATCAAGCTTAGTATTAATCTCATTTCTCATTTTACGTGCACTGCAATATTTACTTTGAATATTCTGTGATAGTGTTAATTCCAGCAAGCACTTTAATTATTGACTGCACTAGGAATGTTCATTGA
This sequence comes from Zizania palustris, assembly GCA_019279435.1. Taxonomy (NCBI): domain Eukaryota; kingdom Viridiplantae; phylum Streptophyta; class Magnoliopsida; order Poales; family Poaceae; genus Zizania; species Zizania palustris. Next base: position 14,459,992 of record JAAALK010000287.1, on the reverse strand, counting down.
TGAATCTTTGTTTCTTTTGTGCATGTTGAATCATCTGTGAGCACTGTAAAATCATCTGCATTTATTTTATATGACTAAATACCCGTGAAATGTGATGATTTGATATGTGCATGTTTGTTGTGTGAGATCTTTGGTGTTTCCTTGTTTTGATCTATGAAAAGTTTTAATCCGCCTTTGATCACTGTGTTGGTGTCTTTTTGTTTAGGACACCGGTCGTTTTTTAAGGCTAGATTACTTTTAGCTCTTTTGATCTAGTTGTTTCTACTAGTTATTTGTTGAGGTGCGTTGGGTGTTGGGAGAAGGCCATTGATTCGCAAGAATTTTTAGGCTCCCATTCACCCCCCCTCTGGTCGCTACTTTCGTTCCTACAGATGCGGAGCAGACGATGGAGCAGGAGCCAGGAGATCACCAATTTGCCGTGGGTGTGGACGCATGGTGGGCTGCTGGCGAGTTGAGGGAGGCGATACGTCGGTTGGTGTTGGCCTGGGCTGTGGTGTTGCCTTGCTGCCTTGTTGGGCTGCTGGTGGCCTCTGATCATGGCATTTGTGGGCTCCTAGCAGGCTGCTCAATGCTAGCTTGCGAAGATGGGCCGTGGGGGGGTACAGCGCGTTGGCCTAAGAGGGGTGCAAAAAGGGACAAAATGTAGGTGTAAGTACTATTTTTGTTTTTTTGGGTGGGTTCATCTACATCCACAACTTCCTATTGGGCTTCGCCCCTGATAGGAGTCATCGTCAGAGAAGATATGTCTGGATCTAATACCGGTGGCACACTCTTTTTATTTCGTATGTTTTGTGTTCGAGATAAGTTTATTTTCATATTCTACTGAAGTCCATAATTAGATTCAACGTTTGGTATCCATAATTAGAAATTTCTCGACTTAGTCTTGAACCACTTAGAACCAGCTTAATTATAAGAAATATTAAACTTTCTTTGTTGTGGTGTCAAATCTTTCGGGTCGAATAAGTCGAGTTGAATCATGCGTGTATTAGGGTTGATGGTTTTACTTCATGCAAAATATAGAAAGGCTCTGTTAAGGTACATCCATTACCTCTTAAGAGGTAATACTTAATATTAATCTGGATCATTGATTTTAGTTAGGATTAAAAATAAACTAAAATTAAAATACTTAGTAATGGCATATAATTGGAAAGTATACGTAGAAAATTGGGAAGTTAGCATATAAAATTGAAAAGTTTGCGTAGAAAAACCAAGGGTTACCTCTTATCTTCTAGGAGGTAATAGTTTACACTATCTTTAATCCTAGCCATTAGATCAAAATAAATGAATGATTCATAATATTTTTGGTGCACCATAGGCAGAAGGGATCGAAATGAGGAAAACTGATTCCCTTACCTGAATCATGAAATCCAAATTAATCTCCAAATCAAAGCTAGCTTTAGCCGCGGCCCTAAATTTAAAAGATATAGAACCCAAAACCACAAATCAGTAGGAAGATAAACAGATCGGGATACAGGAGAGAGGAGGGCTGTACCACCCTGATTCTTTAGGTGTCTAAATATTAAATAATTAATCAATTTCTAGAATTTATTAATAGCAACGTAACTAATTAAAGAAAGCTAAAAAATGCAGGCTTAAATTTTTGTTTGTCTAAAACAATATAGGAGAAATTTTCATAAAATTCCCTTGCTTTAAAATTTTCTTCTTAAAATTTTCCATTAAAATTTAAAATTTAACTTTATCAAAACAAACATAATATCGGTAATAATGCAATTTCCCTCTAAATATTCCTTTTATGTACAACCTTGATCCTGGAATAAAAACTATAATCAATTTCATAACCAAAATTCGAAACTTTAATTTCGACTGGAATGCCACAGTCGGATCAAGATCAACGGTGGAAATTTATCAAACGCCGAGTATTATTGTTTAATGGGCTGAATAGTTACTCTCCTTGGCCAGAGCCTTGTTGGACCCTCCGGCCTACGACCCTTCAGAAAAGCCCCCTTCAGCGGAGCCTTGTCGATCATCTGCATCTCTGAGGAGCGAAATTTCGGCTCCTCTTACCCTTCGAGTGAGGGCTTCGGAGAAGCCTCCTATATAACACGCGGATGGAAGTATTTTCCTCAACAACTATGTTGGCTATATTTTTCTCGATGTCCTAGGAGGACATCCGAGGAGACGATGGTGTTACCTTATTCCCAGGGAGATCGGGGATGTTGATGTCTTGCTTGACAAAGCCCCCGCGGGTCTTGGTGAAGCGTCCAAGTAAAAGAGCATGTAGCTCCTTTGTATTGGTCTCGATCTCTGCCCTATCCTCCTCGGAGAGGTCATCGAGGGTGGGGACGATGATGTTGCGGTCATCAATCTCTGCGCTCCCCACCGGATCCATCAGCATCAAGGGTCCCATTGATGTAGAAGTAGTAGGGGTACTTGTCACGTGCTTGGCATGTTTGTTCCCCAGCGGAGTTGCCAAAAAGTGTGTTGACGCTAAAACACGCCAACGCACCGACGTCGATTCGACGATCCAAAAGCGTGTGGATACTTAAGGACAAGCCTAAGCGTAACACAACGCTGACATCGTGTTCCAAAAACCCTAGAAAGTGACAAGGGAAAACTAAGTCATCGGGCAATCATATTGTAAGAAAATAATCCAATTAACCAAAGTGTATAAACAAAACAATCCAATTGGCCTAATGGAGCCTGATTGGATTGAAGCGTACTATGCGAAGGGGTCGCCGAAGAGGGCTTTCAGCGTCTGATGCAAAGGGTGCATCGAAGATAGCCTTCAGCGTTCTATGCTGAGGGATACACCAAAGTAGTCTCCGGCGTGAAGCGGCCCTGGTGCGAAGTGGCTCCGACGAGAGGCGTGAAGACGCTTCGGCACATGAAGTGACTCCAGCATGAAAAAGTACTTGGACCAATGATAGCGTGACGAGTCCAGCACGGTTTTTACTGAACCAAAGGCCTGATAGAGGCGAGTCTGTCAGCCTCTGAAACTAATCTCCTAGCTCCGGAGATCACCTTCCCATGGTTAGATTGGAGTGAAACTCCTTGGCAAAGGATCTATGAGTGTAAACTCTACAAAAAAACACAAAGATCAAATGCCAATTCGGCCTAGAGACCGAATTATCAAGTGTGGTAATAGAAAACAGACAAAACGAAGGGTAGTAATCTGTTACATAGATTAACAGATGATTCACAGGTGAATCAACAAGGCTTACCATGGTTTCAACGTGATGCACAGAGAGTTTACTACGCAAACTCACAAATATTGACATTAGAGCTACTCCTATGGCAAGAAAGGTAGAAAGGTAATGTGATTAAAAGCAAGGGCTTTGGGGTTGATCATGGAGATAGATTTGAATCGGCCTCACCCCTATATTTATAGGGGATAGTATTGACATTCCTGGCTAGATATCTAACTCTAACTTGACTAGGATTCGGCTAAAAATAGATAAGATTTGAATAGGGATCAAAACAACCTGAAACCTATTAACAGATTCACTCCCATGCCTACCCGAAGTGGGCCTTCGGTAGGCCTACCGAAGTAAGCACGTCGGGTCGAAGCCTGCATGCGAAGCAATCCACTGAAGGGGTAGCAAAAACCAAATGCAGATGGGCCTTCGGCACTTCGGGGCTTCGACATGTGCCAAGAATTTCATATATTCGATCTAAATTACCAATTTTGACTTTTGGACAATCTTGACCATTAATGCCATTTTTTGCTATCAACACCTTCTTCCATTCACCCACACCATGGGAGTGGGGCCGCCAGAACCCAAGTTTGTAGCGGCTGATACTGGCCCATACTATATCGGTCGGTCGCTGAGACTCGCCAAGGGGACATCTTGATCGATGTCCTGAAAAGGGAAAGTATAAGACATAAAGAGCAGCAGGGGAGGAGCAAAAAATAAGCACACATTACCTCAGGATCCGAATCAGTATCATCCTGGTGGAGTCGCACCCGGTAGGCCAGCAAGGGGTGGTTGAAGATATGTTGTTTCACCTCACCCCACCATCGACAGAAGGCTTGGGAGGTCACCCGGCAATAGGGATGGCAATCATGTATGACGGGTACGGGTAGTGCATACCCATACCCGTACCCGTTTACCCAACGGGTAAAAATCCATGCCCATATACATTACCCGCGGGCGCCGTATACCTGCTGGTATACCCGTTTACCCGTGAGCAAATAATGTGAGTATGGGACGAGGAGACATGGTAGCACAGCAGAAAGAGGAAGATACAGGGGCTAGCGCCTGTCGAGGGCCTAGGGGCTGGCCATGGCGATGAGGAGGGCCGGCACAGAGCAGTGGCGCGCGAAGAGCCTGCTCAGGGCAGCCAAGCACTGACCAAAGAACAGCAGGTGATGGATCGTGCCTCATGATAGTGCCTAGCGTCCACACGGGGGTTAGTGAGTGTCCATCATGGCAACTGTAGGTAGGTGGGAGGGCTTCCTCACGGTAGCGCACGGGGAGCCGACGCAGGGTAGGGGAGGCACTAGCGCACAGAGGCATGGGATTGGTGTGGCTTATGGGAATCAGAAGCCTTGCCTAGGGCAACGTGCAAGGAGGAAGGAGGAAATAGGTTGATGTGGTGGCTGAGAGGGGGAAGGGAGATAGGAAAGTAAATGAGTTAGGGTTTGGACTTTGGAGAGGGTTTTTATATTTAGGATAATCGGGTAATCGAGTAAATGGGTATGGGTAGTTAATACCCCTACTCATACCCTTTTACCCATCGGGTATAAAATTGGGAACAAACCCGACACTAATAGGGTATTTACCCATGGGTAAATAGGTAATCGGATATACTTTCCATCCCTACCCGGCAGGTGCTCCTAGAAGAAAGGCCCCCAATATGAATCCCCTCGGCCATCCGTGAAAGGCGACGCCACTCCCAAGGACCTAAGACTTTCCCGCGAGTTTGGATTTGGCCGATGAAGAGGTGAGGCGGGAGTTGGCAATGCCCAGTTGGCGGAAAAATACCAAGGGGTGGTAAAATTCGTAGGAAGACCTGTGGATGTGTTCCTTGGTAAAGTCGGCAAGGAGCAGGCAGGGAGAGATGGCTGACGAGAATATGCTGAAGGATGCATCATTTCGGGACACATCAGGTAAGACCATCCAGTTGGGAAAAGCATACTCCAGGTTAAAATCGAAAGGAAACCAAATGGCCCAGTTGGAGAATCCGAGATGGAAGTTCTTGAAAAAATCGTTGAAAGCCACAAAAGAAAAGGGAGTGGTAGAAGGAGACGTCTCCGCCTCACCCAAAGAAGAGCAAAAACGATAAGTGGGGATGGCCGATTCTAGAAAATCAGTGGGAAAAAGCGATTGGCTAAAAGGGGTTCGTCGAATGATGTCGGCAGTGTAAACATTGAGCCATAGTTGGAGGAACCACCAAGGGCCCCTGAGACGGTCAATAAAATTACCGACCGATAGGTCAGCCGATATAAGGTGAAGGAGGTGATATACCGCTCCAAGGAGATAGCAGACGAGCAGGACCCATACGCTGGCGGCCAGCCCTTCGGCCAAGAAACGAAACTGAAAAGTTGGGGCCAAGGTCAGTATGCAAAAGATGAATTCTTCTATCTAATGATTCAGGAAAGCGATGTGTTCAATAGTGTCTAAAGGGCCATTTTTCTTGTTGTGCCTCGCGATATAGTGACTCCAACTATCAGTCGACACAACCTTGAGAAGAGAATAAGGTTGATAACGGAAGGAAAAAGGGTCAACCGGTGAGTCGATATCTAGACAGGTCAAGAGGTAAACATCGAGCAAAGAAGGACTTAACGTCCCATGACCAAAAATGAAGGCATTTAAGGCATCGGACCAAAAATAACAAGATGCTGCCAGTATCGAGTCGTTTAAGTACAGTTCAGCAAGATAAAGATTGATGTAGTGGCTGATGTCAATGTCATCCCAGAGAGGGCGATAGACAGCTGATACCCTAAGGTGCTAGTCGCGCCAACCGGGGATAGGAGAAGGGAAGTAGTTGAAGCCATAGCCCCATATGGAGGGGTTCATGGGGGAACATTTCAAAGGAATATGAAGGGTCTTGGCGTTGATAAAATCAGTGGGGTCCAGATTACCCATAGGACCTAAGAAGAAACAAGAGGGGTAACCGACTATGGGAATGAGGATGTGATCCTACAAGTGCTACGAAGAAAGAAGGGAAGAATAAGAAATATGCAGTAAGAAAAGAGGCCAAGGGGAACCAAGAAAAATGAAGAGATGAAATCACCGGGGCCTACTGTTGACAATCAAATTTGGGATTAATGGTCGAAATTGTTGAAATATCAATTTTTGGTAATTTGGGCCAAAAATATGCCTTCTCTAGCACAGGCCGAAGCCTTGAAGTGCCGAAGGCCAGTCCAACATTGGGCTTCGGTGGCACCTTCGGAGGCCTACTTCATAGGCAAGCTTCGGCCCAATGGGCCCCTTCGGCGGCTTGTGGGCTTCAGCCTAGTAGACAAGCTTCGGCGAGGCCTGCAGAGGCCCACTCTGGCCGATAGAGTCCTATTCAGATTAGTATGGTTCGGCTGTTTTTGATCTCTTATCCAAATCTTAACCACCTGGCTGAATCCTACTCAGATTAGGTGAGATCTCTTATCCAAATCTTAACCACCTGGCCGAATCCTACTCAAATTAGGTGAGACCAGCCCCTATAAATATAGGGGTGAGGCCGATTCAAGAGGACCCCGCTTTCATATCAGCACAAAGCCCTCGCTTTGAATCGTTCTTTTACCTTTCAATCTACTTCCTTGCCCTAGGATTAGCTAAATACGTCCATCTTCGTGGGTTTGCATTGAAAGCCCTCCGTCCACCGCGTCGAAATCATGGTAACCCTTGCTGATTCACTCGTGAATCTCCCGTTTAATCCACGAAACAGATTTTTATCGTTTTATTGGTTTTCTTCTACTATTCTTGGGAGTTCGGCCTCTAGGACGAATTGCACTTGATCTTTTACTGTTTTGCAGGGGAAATACCTTCAAAGTCATCGCCAATGAGTTTTGGGGTGTTTGCTATTCATCTACAAAGTCGCCAGAACCCTTAGGTGATCAGACCGGAGCCTGACGGTTCAACCGACAGGGCTTCACCGGGCCGTCAGGCTGTTGTCGGCACGGTCTTCAACACCCTTCGCCATCACACCGAAGCCCTTTTTGGCGAGAACTTCTCCGTAGTGAACCACTCCACGCTAGAGCACCCTTCGTCGTCGTGCTGAAGCCCTCTTCGGTGAGAACCCTCGCAGTAAACTGCTCTGCACCGGACTCCACGGTGCTGAAGCCCTTGGTCTGACCGAGGCTTCATCGTCGGTCTGACCGTGTACCCTCCATCGGTCCGACCTCCCGGAGTCCGCTTCACACCAGAACGCCGAAGACACCTTCGGTGACCCCTTCGCAGGCGTCGGTCTGACTGGGTGTCCTACTCCGATCCGACCGATCAACAGGCCAAAGCCCCCTTCGGGATGCTTCAGACTCCCTTCGCTACAGATAGAAATCGGCCTTAGGCTGGCCGGTTTGCTTTATTATTTTTACTCACATTGGCTAATTAGACTTTATTTCTTATTTTTGTTTGATTACCTGGCGACTCCGTTACCCTTACAACTATTAAGTATTTGTCAGAATGCGATGTAGGCTCCATGTCATGCTTAGGTTTATCCCTAAGTATCCGCACGCTTTTGGATTGTTGAACTGACCCAAGTGTGGGGCGCGTTTTCGTGTCAACACCTACCTCGGGGACTTTGTGAAGATTGGCCCTCTCGATGTCGCTGGATGTGGAAACATGAGGAAGAAGAAGAAGATGGGACATGGCAATCAAAGGCACACTAGAAGCCGACAGACTGAGAGCAAAGGCAATGCAGATGGAAAGCTTAGAAAAGAGAAAGGTGAAAAAACCGGATATTTATTAGCCAGTGTGGTTCTTTGGGTGTAGTGCTAATCCAATCCTGGAGAAGCAAAGAAGGAAAAGAGTTTTTCCTGCTTATGGTAATGAATGTGAGATAACTGTGTGAAAAGACTTGGCGGTGTAAGGTACTTACGACTAATAGTTTCGAAGCGTCAGATGCCTCTTAACGCTTCAAAACTAGGGGGGCATGTGTTGACGCCAAGATTTGGTAAAACCCAAGGCCCACCAAGGAAGGCGCCGGTCAATAAAAGGTCAAAATGATTCAGTCAAGAAAAGTCAGAGGAGTCCGTTCACAATAGCCGCATGATCGAATAGGGGAGCCAATGGCGATAAGAACAGAAGATGGTTACGGGTTCATCCAGAATCAGTTGGATAAGTTACATGGGCGGCAAGTCTCTGGACTATAAATATTTAATCCTTAGGTTAGATTAGATAACTCTCGTTCAACCAACCAATTGCTGCATCGCCACCCTTGAGCCCTAAGGTTATCCGGCTAGACTCAGGCTCTCGGAGCTAGGCTGCATCATTTCGATCTCCGGCGAAGAGGTGAGTCCCACCACCCCCGACATTCGTACCAACTAGGTTACTATCCTCATGGCTACATCGGTTCAGTTCGATCTCTTGAGGAGAACGGTGAAACAGTACTGTCGCCGGTTGTTCTCTGTGTATTTGGCTACGTCTAAGGCTGCATCAGTTAGGTTTTATCTCTTAGATTGATATGATCTGGGTCTGATAGTTTGAGGCTTCATCGGTTGAGTCTGACATCTCTTGCTATTGTATCTTTTTCATGCCATACACTATTCATCTAAATAATGTTTTACCCGATTCATTGATATATTGTTCAGATCATTGTAACTAGCTACTATCTTGGTTAGGATCGATCTAGTTATTGTGATGATCTCCATGGTATAGATCTGTTATCTGGCATGCTTTATTTATTTATATCAAAGTACAAGTTGATAGGTTATCTTTAATTCATCTCTGTATTATATTCACCATCGAAGGATGTGCATCGACCTATATGCATGATCCATCTTTTCTATAGGCCAGTGGTGCGCTCGCTCGATTGGGTCAACTTGGGCTATCGGCCATATGGCCGACCGGCATAGTGATTCATGGTTTTATCGTCTTTGCCACGGTCATCGGCTTGCCAGCCGATCGGCTATGCTACTAACATTTATCTTTTCCGATCTCTTATCAGTTGTAGGGTTAAACTGATTGGCATGCCTTGAACCCCTTTTCTAATACCATAGGATGTGCACTGCAGTTAAGCAGATCTCCCAGACCACGTGTGTATCAACATGCGACCAAAAAGCACGCCAACAGTTCCCCAAATGTTCAACCAAATAAACATCTTTGAGAGTGAAGTTGTCGTTGATTCTTACCACACCTTTACCTTTCACTCTGCTTCTTTGGTTGTTCCCGAAGGTAATGCACTCCTTTTGCTTGATTGAGGTGAGGCTGGAGAACCATGATGAGTTCCCAATCATATGGCGCGAACAAGAGGATTAGCAAGCAAAGTAGTAGTAGACTGTCTATGCACAGGATATGAAATATGATGAAAAGTGCGAGGTCTACCTATAACATGAGAACCAGAAATGTGATGAGGTCTCCCAACATGTTGAGGACCAAAACCACTCACATGTGGTCTAGCACCATATGAAATATGGTATACACCACAATGGGAAAAGCCTCTCATGGGAGCATGGGGAGCCTCGAAAACAGGACGAGAGCGAGAAACAGACTCATGCATACCTAGGGATGGGTAATGCATGTCCCGAAAGCTCATCTCCTATGAGAGTCTCTCATCCTTGATACGACAAAAATAGAAACCAACCAAATGACCCACCCGCTGACAATATGATCAATGAAAAACTTTCTTGTGGGTAGAAGCATGGTTCATGGGAGTGATCCTCACAGTCTCCTTGGGTTTCTGCTGAGGGGCTTTCTTTAGTGGAGGTGGTGTTTTCTTGGTAGGCTGGATAGGTTTCTTAGCTTTTTGAGGTGTGTCTAACTGGGCTCTTTCTTTCTCAAGGGAAGTGGGTGGAGGGAACACTATTTTGCTCGGAGTAGATGTAGTAGTTCTCTCATAACCCAACTCTAAAGCTAACCCTGTCCTGTCAGCACACATCTTGGTTTTGGCCAAGAGCAAATCTATTCTACTGTTACCTTCAATGCATTTATCCACCACAGACAGAAGGCAGTCATTCTCAGTCATGAGCTTTTCTACTTGCCCCCTAGAAAAGTTGAGGTTGTCCTTAAGGATGATGCAGGTGGAACAAATAGGTTGCGCATCCTTAGAACATTCAACACTCTCCAATCTAGACTCTAACTCCTTCACATGCTTGTCTCTCAAATTAATGTTATCAATAAGTAAAGGACAATTTAAACAAGCATCTGAAGTAGTAGTCCTAGACTCCACCTCAGTGAGATGTTTCTCTGTAATCCCAATCTTATCGATGGCTTGAATGTGTACAAAGCGGAGCTTAGCAAGCTAACTCATGACCACAAAGCATAATTCACATTCAGCATCCTCGAACTTAGACCTAAGTGTGGCAAGTTCAGTTGAAACAGATTCAAGCCTAAGCCTAAGTTCTTTTCTTTATTTAGCACCTTGTTTTAGTAATATATCCTGACCAATCAAACCATCATTCAATTCATCATTTTTAACTAAAAGTTGGTCTCAGGATAGATATACCTCAGATGAGTCAAGCTCATCGCTGTTGTAGATGCTGTCAGCCATGAATCAAAGGCCGGTGAAATCCTCCATCTTCTTCTCCTTCTTCTCCTCCTTATTCGGAGGCTCCTCATCAGAGATAGGCTCCTCACTCGACGAAGTGTCGATGTCACTTAGGGCCGCCATGAAAGCTCTAGAAGAGGCTTTGGCTGACCTCTTAGCCATCTTTCCATGCTTACCATTAGAAAATGTCTTTCTCTCTTTCTTGTGGTGTTTGTGGGTACTCTCTTCTCTCCTCCTAAGCCTAAGATAGTCAGCCTTAATGTGAGAAGTATCTCCACACTCAAAACACCCTCGAGAGCCACCTCTCCACTGATCTCGTCTATCATTGTAGAAATGGGTGAACCTCTTAACAATGAGAGCTAGCTCTTCATCATCTAAGGTGTCCACCTACTCTTTGGTGACACAGACCAAGGAGGACAAGGCAAAACCTCCTGCAAGGACATACGTGCTAGATGTACTTGGTTCTGTAGGAGTGCCACTACTAGAGCCAGAAAATAGTGCCATGGTCTGAGGCAAAGAGTTTTTGTGCCCTACAAGAGATGCGTTGACAATCTCTGTGGACTTTAGCTTGCTAAAAAGCTCATCACAGGTTAATGTGTCATAACTTGTGGACTCATCAACACTAGATATCTTCACTTCCTATATGCTACGATCAAGAACATAGAGAAGCTTGATAGCCCTCGCGTGATCAGAATAAGCAAGTGTCCCGGTGGAGCACAAATTATTCACTATCGCATCAAAGCAAGAAAACCAATGTTAGAAAAATCGGTGATCAGTATCTGATCGGTCGACCACTGAGTAAGGATTAATCGGTTAATTGGGGAATTAACTGAATTAATCGGTCAATCAATTAATCAGTTAATATAATAAATCATGTGTTTGTAGTCAAAATATATATACTTTTCAAAAGAAGTTTAATTTTCGTGTCTCACATTCTCTTCCTTTCTATTTTTCTTATTCTTTCTCACCTTGTCTTTTCAACCTTTTTCACATCTCTCTCCGTGGACTGTGCTAGAGCTCTCTTTTCTATATTTTTCTCACATCTATACCAAAACTGTTGCGCTCTCTCTTTATTTTTCTCATCTTTCTACAGAAAGCTACTTCTCTCTCTTGTCACCTCTTGTTTCCATCTCTGTTGCTGCTCTCTCTTGTCACCTCCTGCTAGTGTCTCTCCCCCATCCTCTCTTTTTACCACGTCATGTTTAGATATGTTGTGCCCCGTTCATTTCTTGCCTCCTCTCCATTTCTCCTCAGACACAACTCATTCTTCACTCCTCTCCTCTCTCCTATTCTCTACTGAAGCTGAAGAATGCCAGCATGAACTATGGTGGGAGAAAGACGGACGTGCGCTTGGTGAGCCCGATGCGGAAATGCGACGGCGACGTGAGTCCGACGGGGCCGCTCGACACTGACCCAGCGACGGCCATGGCACGAGCTCCACGCAGATCACGAGTGACAGACGTCAGCACAGATCCAAGGATCCACTAGTTATATACTGCTAATTAATCGGTCTATGACCAATTAATCGAGTTGACCACCAATTAATCGTGTTGACCGACTGATTAATTGGTCACCCCAATTAATACTCCAATTAGGGGGTAAATTAACTGTGGTGCTACCGATCAATAGTTAATTGGGCGATTAATCGGCTAATCGGCCGATTTTTTCATCACCAGAGAAAACATGGCATCTATAGATTCACTAGGGCCTTGCACAAACAGTTGATACGATTGATTGTATGTGCTTTAGCGCCTAGCCTTGATCTGTGTAGAGCCCTCATGAAAAATAGTGAGTGTGGACCAAATTTCCATATCTATCTTCAGGTGTTGTACCCTATCAAACTTATTCCTACTCAAGCTAATGAACAGTATATTTCTAGCTTTGCAGTTAGCAGTATACTGATCCTACTTAGTCTGAGTAGTGCGAGTCTTAGGGATGGTGTACTGGGACTCCACAATCTCCTAGACTGCACTTCCTTAGCTCTGTAAGCAAAATCTGTTCCATTGAACAGAGGAATTTTACTAACTCTGTCCATATCGCGAACAAATCACAATACCAGTTAAGGTCAACTAGTGATCTTAACTAGATTTGATATCAATTGTTTGACCGAAATAGGTGACTAGAGGGGTGAATGGGATCTTTAAAACTCTTCTTCTGAAAACAGACTTCAAAACACACCCTTAGGAATGTATGGTCCGGATGTATTGCTTACTCTTCGAACACAAGCTTCGCACAGGGTAAAGGTTTGAAGTTTAGAAGACTTTGCTTGCACCCGGACACCCAAATAGCTTGAAGCAGGGCTTCGAGAGAGCAGGCTCCGCACACAATGATGCCTGGAGTTAGACTTCGCACAAAAACACTTTTCTTTAGAGCAAATTCCCTCAAAGGACTTAGTTTACAGGATTCACACTAGTGACTGGCACTAGGCTTTGCACTGTAATAGTGACCTTGAGGTAGGCCTATGATAAGGAGTTGATCAAGAATTTCTATGCCACTATTTGGATCAACCATGAGAAGACCAAAATCAAGTGGATGACTAGCTCCTCTAAGTACAGGGATACTAAATAAGAAATCATAAATTGGTTGCAAATCCGCTTTAAGGGAGGCCTAAAATTGCATAAGGATTTGGTAGTGAATCTGATTGTAGAATCTGAGCTGCACAGATTCTATGACACAAATGGCCCTTACAGAATTCTTTAAGTAACTGGTCTAAAGATCAAGCCAAGTCTAATCAACAGGATATTAAGGGCCAGTATTCTTCCTAGTTGTGGAAATAATGAGGTTGTTAGGGAAGTAGCTTGGCCAGTAATTGATGCCATCTTGTAGGGAATCCGATTTTATGTGATTGATCTGGTGATGGAAGAAATGTCTCTGGTGAAGGGCAGTTTCCGGCAAGGTCTATACTATGCGCCCTACTTGATGAAGCTAATCATTTCAAAGGCTGGAAACATTGGGCAAGATATGACAAGTCACTTATCCCATTTGCCCAAGATGCCGACTCACAGACATGCACCACCATCTCCTCCTCCGGCTGATCAACAAGAAAATGTTGATGTTGTTGCAGCTGGCTTATCCTCAAGACCCACTTTTCAAGCTCAGTATGCCCCTTAGGACTATTTTCAGCCTTAGTATGCATATTTTGGGGAGGAGCCTCAGACTTACTTCAATCTAGTGATGCAGTCTATTACATAAGGCTTTCAGCGCCTCAACTCCAACTTTGACTCTCTCCTCACTGGTCAGACTCAGATACAGGGTAGCATCAATGAGCTTCAGGGAAATGTGCAGTAGTTAAACACTTTAGTGGATCATATGGGCGGCAGATTGGATTCCTTGGAGGGTAGATTGGTCTATCATCGTTGTGGCCACTACATCGATGCGCCTCTGCCACCGCCTCCCCAAGAATGAATTTTTTTGGTCCTTGATGCCAAAAGGGGGAGAAGAGCTATAAGAGTCCTAATTTAGAGTCCTAGCGAGTCCTAGTGGCTATCTATGTTATGTAATAATTTGAAACTGCTATTTGCTTATGATGAGTTTGTTGTGAACCTTGAACTTTTTTGTCTTGTTGAATCTATTTGGCATGTTGGTGCATATTGAACTTCTTCTCATATTGTGTTGATTATGACCTCATATTTGCGCATTCTTGTATGCATGTGTCTAGGGGGAGCTATTGCTATATTTTTCACATGCATTTCTATTGCTTTCAAATTCATATTGCATATATAGTGTTTGTCATCAATTAACAAAAAGGGGTAGATTGAAGCATCTATACCCCTTACGTCGTTTTGGTAATTAAATGACAAACACGATTTGTGGACTAACTAGTGTTTGCAAATTGTGATTGTGAAGAGTTACGTCCACAAGAATGAAGCAAAAGATGTTGGCGAAGAAAAGTTCATTTGAAAGTAAAGAGGTTAGGAATTTGATCAAGGAGTTGGGATGATCAAATAGGCTAGTATTTTGCTTTTATTTTGCCGTACTATTAAGAGGGGTTGCAAAGTAAAGTTAGAATTTATTTCATGCCACTTAGACTTTGCATTTCATACAAAGTTGAATTGGGCATTTTCTAGTGTGCTCGGTCAGACCGCAGTTGGGACTTCAGTCAGACCGACCCAGTTTGGTCTGACCGAAGTAGATACAGAGAGCAATTTTTCCTGTGAACTCGAAATTTTTCTAAGTGCCAGGGTTCGGTCAAAACGAAGTGGATACAGAGAGCATTTTTGGGTTGAAATATTTTCGAGGCTAAGTCCCACATTGTCGATCTGACCGGGCCACTGGCCAGTCTAACCGAAGTGGTCGGTCCTACCGAAGTGACCACGTTGGTCAGACCAAAGTGGCTATGATTTGACTGGCAACAGTCGACTTTTTATCTATTGAGTAAATTGTCAGTCTGACCAACAATTGTACTCTGGTCTGATCGAAATATTTGTAGAATTATAATTTTGACCCCAATGGCTAGTTTTTTTGTTGTGGGGGCTATTTATACTCATCACCTAAGGACAAAAACTTCTTCTTAGCACCTAATTTCATTGCCTAACATCATTGCACATCTCTCACAAACATTTAAGCACAAAAGTTATTTTGTTGGTGTTGTGAGAAAAGAGAGCCAAGTGATCAATTGTATTGCATCATTGTAGTTGTCAAGTGGCATTTGATCATCTCCAAGCTTTATTGTGGAACTTATTACTCTTAGAGGTTGCCGCCTCCTAGACGGCTTAGAGGAGTTACTCGGTGATCTCTTCGAGAAGGTCGTGGAGGAGACCCGGTGGTTTTGTAAGTGGCTCAGCGTTCGCCATCTCCGGAGTGGAGCAATAACAACCCTAGTGATCGAGGCTTTGGTAGTCTTTCCGGATCCACTCTCACTTTTCCCACTCCTTGACGAAGGAGTTTGGTGGATCGGTGATTAAGAGGAGTTGGACTCACCTCAACGGTGACGTAGGAAGCCGGTAAGCTTCTGAACATCGATGAAACAATTTCTTTGTCACTCGTGTTATTTACTTTGAAGGAATTTACTTTGAATTTGTTAATTAGTGGAATTGCTTGAGTCTTCATCAACCTAGGATTGAAAACATTAATTAGTTTTATTAATTGTGCCATCCTTGATCCGAGCCTAAAAATTTTAGGTTAAGGTTGTTTAGAAAATTTTAAATCTCTTATTCACCCCCTCTAGTCGACATCTTGATCCTACAGTGGGGTTCATCACGGTGCAGCGGATCGACGATGTGGGAGCATGGCGGTGCGAAGGGTCTAGGGTGGGGTGGCGCGAGTGCGTGAGGTGCGCTAGGGCCTGGAGGTGGGGCAACGCGACGCACTCACGCAAGGCCGTGAGGGGCGCTGTGCTTGGAGGCGGTGTGGATATGGGTGCTGGGGTCTAGGAGGTTTAGAGTTTCTCAAATTATCTTGTGTGTGTGTGTGTATATATATATATATGGAGAGGGCCCACATGTCAGTCACTATAATTGGGTCCCCAACGGGTAACGGGGGTAGGGGAACCTTCCCCGGCCCCAGCCCTATCAGCCCCGATGGGGATTGGTTTTTGCTTACGAATCATTCCCACTGGGATAAAAAATGTCATACACGTCCCCTAATAGGTTAATTCACCGTTGGGTATCAATTATCGGGTCCCCATTGTCATCCTTTGTCCTGACGTCGCTCATCACGTTCTTCCCCGAATTGCTGTCTAATGCCGTTGACTTGAGCAGCCTACCTTGCTTGCCTTTCATGGTTCTCATCTAGAAAGCCAGATTACTTAGGGCCCGTTTGGATGGTATAAAACTATTGGTTAGGTAGAACTAATTATTAGTTACCTAATAATTAGTTGGCTAAAAATTATTTCACATCTGTTTGGATACTTTGGACTAATACATGAAAAAGAGTAAATGGCTCCTTATTAGCTCCCATTAGTTCACTTTTGTGGACTAATGGCTAACCGTTAGTTGGCCCATGAACTAGCAATTAGTTTAGTAATTAGTTAGGCTATTTGGATGAACTAAGACTAAAAATTTGCTACTAACGATTAGTTCATAGGATCCAAGTAGACCTTAACATATATCAATTTAAGGGTCCGTTTGGATGGTCTAAAACTAATTATTAGTTAGCTAATAATTAGTTGACTAAAAATTAGATCGCACTTGTTTGGATACTTTAGATTAATACCTGAAAAATGAGTAAAGGCCCCTATTAGCTCCTATTAGTTCACTTTTGTGGACTAATAGCTAACCATTAGTTGGCTCATGAACTAACAATTAGTTTAGTAATTAGTTGTATTGGTTGGATGAACTAAGACTAAAAATTATATACTAGCAATTAATTCATGGAATCCAAATAGAACCTAAATAATGAAATAGACTACTTATTTTGTATCGATTTATAAGTGGAATAATATATTCAACTGGTATGAGAACAGAATTGATAACTTATGCATGTAGCTGCTAGGCCGGCCCATCGCGTCTACCACCCATCGTAGCATGGGCTTGGGGACAGCGGCAGTTGGTCAGTTAGTGCATGTTGCGGTTTTGGTAAAAGCGGTGTTTTTTTGTCACACGGTACTCCTGCAATTTGGCGCTCTACTAAAATAAATAATTTTCTACCTCCTAAAATTTAGAGGAGACAGAACATGGAACCATGTCCGAAGCAAAGAAGCCACCGCCCTCTTTAACGTTCTCACGTTTTCCACCCACCCTCAAATCCATCCACCATGCCGCCGATGATGGCCAAGGCGGCCCAGAACGGTGCAATGCCAGCATCCAAGGAGGCCGGCGGCGACGACGTCCTCGTGATCTCTTCCGACAAGCTGTGTGCGCACGCCGCGGCGGACGACCTCTGGATCTGCATCTCGGGGGATGTTTACGACGTGACGGCGTGGCTGCCGCATCACCCGGGCGGAGACCTCCCGCTGCTCATGCTCGCCGGCCAGGACGCCACCGACGCGTTCGCGACATACCACCCGCCGTCCGTCCGCCCACTCCTCCGTATAGTAGTTTCTTCGTGGGATGTCTCTCCTACTACAAGGTCTCCCTAGCCTCCGCCGACTTCCATCGCCTCCTCGCGCAAATCTCCTCCATTGGGCTCTTCGACCGCGTCGGTCCCACCCCCATGGTGCAGGTCGTCGGAATGCTGCTCCTCTTCTGCGCCGCGTTGTACTGCGTCATCGCCTGCACGAGCCCTTGGGCGCATCTCCTTTCTAGCGGCCTCATCAGCTTCGTCTGGATCCAGTCCGGCTGGATGGGCCATGACTCCGGCCACCACCGCATCACTGTCCACACCGCGCTCGACCGCCTCCTGCAGGTGCTCTCCGGCAACTGCCTCACTGTCCTCGGCATTGCCTGGTGGAAGTTCAACCACAACACGCACCACATCGCCTGCAACAGCCTCGACCACGACCCTGACCTCCAGCACATGCCGCTCTTCGTCGTGTCATCCAAACTATTCGACATCTGGTCCTACTTCTATGAGCACACCCTGGTGTTCGATGCCGCATCCAAGTTGTTCATCGGTTACCGGCACTGGACGTTCTACCTGGTGATGTGCATCGTGAGGATAAACCTTCTTGCGCAGTCAGCCTCAATGATGGACCGATACCTCTCAAAATCCATGTTCTCGTATCCGATACATATGTGAAACGGCGATACGCCTCCGATACACGTATTGGTGACGTATCGAATGATAAAGATTAAAAACAAATCAAAATAACTCTTTATACTATTCCAATACTTTCGCAATACTATGATACTTTGCCAGACCATTGAAAGTTTGACCCAATAATAAACCCTAACTCTCTCTCACAAGCACACAGACCCACCCCAGCCGCACAACTCTCCCAACTGGCCGACTCCCTAGCGCACAGGCTCTTCCCGTCGCCACCAGCTCGCCACCGACCATCGCCGGCCACCACCGGCTCGCTGCCGCCCGTCGCCGCTGCCCCGCCTCACCTAGTCACCTCTAGGTTTCCGTTTCAATACCGGCCCGCCCCTCCCCTCCTAGCTCCTGAGTCCTGACTCCTGTCCCTCCATGCTCTAGGTCGGCAGATCTAGGGTCTAGTCGATAGGCGCTCCCATCGCCCATCGTCGGTGAAGCACCGTCACCGCCCCACCTCGCATCCCAGCGTCGGCCGACGGCCCGTGTAACATCCCTAATGTTTCAGAGATAAATAAATTCAGAAAAATATATTTTCTAGGAAATAATTTAATTTGATTTTCTATAAAACTGAAAAGGACCAAGTAAATACAAATCCAGAGAAATAATTCAAGTTATAGTCTGGAAAATTTATATTATGTTCCCGAGGCTAAGATACAATTTTGAGAATTTTTATAATTTTTCCAACGCTTCTCTGATATGATTGACTGCAATTACAACATCTAACAGATAGAGCAAAAGACATATTGTCTAAGATACATGGCATGATCAGTGCAACAGATGATATCTAAAGAAAGTCATTAGCACGCATTTTCAATTTTTGCAAACAAAAGCATCACCACATTTTCCAGTTAACAGACAAGGTAAAGCATGAGATGTAGAAGCTAACTAATATCTATCAAGATAAGCATTATCCAAAACAAAGTGCTTCAGCAAACTTGTTATCAATTCAATTTTCAGGCTTTTTCTTTTTCCTTTTTCATTTTTGCCAGGGGTTATTTGCGTTTCAAACCTTATGCTGATCGACCAAGTCAAGCCTAGGCCAGAACTGGACCATCAGAAGCTTAAGACATTGGTCTTGGCATACACTACACTGATCCTAGTTCATACCAAAGTGCTATGGTACGCAATCCAGAACAATGTAATGCGACAAAGCAAACCCACCTGGATCTTTTTAAGTTATGCATGAAAAGGCATGGAATTTTCATTTTTCTTGATTTTTCATCATTTTTATAGCACATGTCCATGTTTTAAAGCAGAAAGATGTCCAAGTTGCATGTTTGCATCTAAGTCAGGAACTAGCTACATGGCATGTAACAGATAGCAAGAACATTCAGCCTACGCATGCTAGTTACCAGAAGCAATGGTGATCATGTTTTCAAGTTTAAAGCATAAAAGCCATGCACATGACAGATATCAGATATATCAAGTGAACTGAACCAAAAGTATGATCATTGACAAGTATTCAAAAGCATGTACCAGCTAGAATAAGTAAAGCAGTTTAATCATATAACAGAAGCAGCTCAAAAGTGTGATATGTGAATAAGTATGATATGAACACACACAAAAAGACTCAAGAAAAGAGTAAAGAAGAAAGAAAACTGACGCAAAATATCCTAGAAAGGATACACAACACCCAAATCCCCTCGTAAACGCTCAAATGTAGACTGATCTAGGGGTTTGGTGAAAATGTCAGCCAACTGATGATGGGTATCAACATGAACAAGGTTAATGACACCTTTCTCATATTGATCCCGCAGAAAATGAAAGCGCACATCAATATGTTTGGTTTTTGAATGGAGACAAGGGTTTTCCCTACACTAATTGCACTGGTGCTGTCGCAAAACAAAGGAACTCTAGTAGGAAAGAACAACCCAAAATCTCGCAGAGTGGAAATCATCCAAACCAGCTGTGAGCAGCAGCTAGCAGCAGCTACATACTCAGCCTCAGTGGTCGAAAGAGCAACTCCAGATTGCTTTCGAGAGGACCAAGAAACAAGAGACGAACCAAGAAACTAGCAAGTACCGGAAGTCGACTTGCGATCCAACCGGCACCCACCAAAGTCAGCGTCCGAAAAGCCAGATAAATCAAGAGATGATGATGCTGAATAGTAAAGACCGAGATCAGGCGCATAAGTGAGATACCTGAAGATGCGCTTGACGGCCTGCCGATGAGACGCGCGTGGCGAAGACTGGAAACACGCGCAAAGTCCCACGGCGAACTGAATGTCTAGTCTTGTCGTCGTTAAGTACAATAGCGAACCAATCATCCCTCGAAACTCCCTCTCGTTGACCTTGACGTCGCTCTCGTCTTTGTCCAGGCCCCCAGACGTACCCATTGGGGTCATATGAGGCTTCAGCTCTCCACCAAAGTCGAACTTCTTCAACATGTCTCTAGTATACTTACCCTGGTGGATAAATGTGCCGTCCTTGGTCTGCTTGATCTGGAGCCCTAGAAAATACTTGAGCTCACCCATGAGGCTCATCTCAAACTCATTGTGCATCTGCTCAGAAAACTTGGACACAAGAGAGTCAGTAGTACCGCCAAAGATAATATCGTCCACGTAAATCTGAGCGACTAAGAAATCTGAAGCATCTCTGAGCAAGAAAAAGAGTTTTATCCACAGAACCCATCACAAAACCCTTCCCCAACAAAAACTACTTCAACCGGTCATACCAAGCCCTAGGGGCTTGCTTCAACCCGTATAAAGCTTTTTGTAATTTAAACACATGTCGAGGAAACTTGAGGTTCTCAAAACCGGGGGGTTGCCTAACATAAACTTCCTCCTCTATGAACCCGTTCAGAAAAGCACTCTTGATGTCCATTTGAAAAATCTTAAAACATGGCAAAAGCTAAGAGAATGCGAATGGATTCAAGATGGGAAACAGGAGTGAAGGTTTCTTAAAAATCAATACCCTCTATCTGGCAAAAACCCTGGGCAACTAATCGAGCCTTGTTGCGCACCACAACCCCATCTTCACCTTGTTTGTTCTTGAACACCCACTTGGTGCCTATGGGGTTCCATCCTGGTGGCGGCTCAACTAGTGTCCAAACCCGATTACGGACAAAATTCTCAAGCTCTTCTTGCATGGCGTTAATCCAATTAGAATAAGAAAGAGCATGAGAAATGTCTCTGGGCTCAAAAGATGCAACAAAAGCAGATTCTGCAAACACAGTAAGAGAGTTACCAGATGAACGCAAAGTCCTCTCAGTCAAATCACCAATGATGAGCTCTAAGGGATGATCACGCTGAACTACTCAGGTTCCCTGGTGATCTGAAGTCACCTCACCGGAGTCAGCAGCTGGCACCTCTAGACTCGACTGAGGGGGCTCGATCGAAGTGGAAGAAGTGATCAGAGGTCCGCCCTCATCCTCAGTCGAAGTCTCAGAAGGTGTGGGCTCTACAGGGGGTGCAGAAGGCCCACCCTCATTAGCGGCTGGAGTATCCTCATCTTCCTCGAAGATGGACTCTCCGAGCTCACCATCAGAAGGCTCAAAAGAAGGAGTCAAAGAAGGCAAGGACTCATCAAATGAAACCTCACAAGTCTCGACAAGCAGCTGGGATTCGAGGTTCCAAACACGGAAGCCTCGAGAATGCAAAGCGTAGCCAAGAAAAACACCGTCCCAGCAACGAGACTCAAACTTGTCCAAATGCCCTCCCTTCTTGAGCACAAAGCACTTGCAGCCAAACGCTCGCAAGTGGCTCACCTTGGGTTGTCTGCCAAACCGCAACTCATATGAGGTCTTACCTAGGTAAGCTCTAAGAAAAATGTGATTGGCCAGATAGCAAGCCGTGTTCATGGCTTCAGCCCAAAAACGCCTAGGAGTCCTATGCTCATCGAGCATCGTCCTGGCCATCTCAACTAGCATGCGGTTCTTTCGTTCCACAACGCCGTTCTGTGGGAGAGTGTAAGGAGAAGAAAACTGAT